>OMNV01001780.1:4926-20023 GCA_900303265.1 Brotula barbata
GGCTTGTCAATATTCGTCATCAATTCCTATTTTATATGTGGACAGCCTAGGCTGCAACACATTTATTTTTCATGTCATGCGTTTTTCCAGCTCATGTTTTCAAAAACAAATGTATGGTCATGAATCAATAATGGACTAATGCACTCATGCATACTTTACACACTGACCTTGAATAACCTCGGGGGGAGTCTGAGGTCACTTCTCATATTCTGCTTTACTTTCACCAAACTGAGCCCCCTCGTGAAGCAAACATGGGACACGTGTGTGAGACGGGCTGATGGGGGAACACCAAGGTGATGAAAATGGATAGAAGCTCCGCGCTCATCTCCCAGGAAACTATACACACTTCTCTATATCCTATCAACTAAATGTGTTCTTCTATAAAATGATCACAGTTTTAAGCTGTTTTACCATGTACAAATAAAATAAATTCTTTAAAGACTGCTTGATTATGCACGATGAGACTCCTACATACCTGTTTTTAATTCCTGTTTACAGTTTGGCACTTCTCTATGTAATTTATGACAGGAAGACTCAAATGATATACAATCCCGTTTGATTTCTGGAGCTGCCAGCAGACCTGCTGTTCATCCTCACACTTAAAGCATGATTACTTATCGTGTGATTCAAAAGCTCTAAAATATGCTTCAGCACATCACGGTGCAGTACGTAAATGATTTGAATTTTCATCCCAATGGCAAAATGTCCCCCTCGATCGTTAAATAGTTATTGAATATGTATCGAAGCTCGATAACACCTGATACGTTGTTGCTTTCCAGAAACAGTTATATACAAATTTAACAAAACCATGCAGGAATTAAACACTCATCTTATTAAGTTGAGGGGAAACCAGCCATGTTCCGATCATCAATCGTGTTTTTGTGCTGTTATGTACGTGTTTCTGTACTCTTCCACTCTGCCCTCCGCTATATGCCACACTGTAGTAATTTGTTGTCCTTCCTGTGCTGTGACTGAGGAAGGCTCCCACAGACAATAGGCAGCTCACAGGCTGATGACTAAGGAAGGCAACCCGCCGTGGAGTCGTTATGGCAACTGAGGCTTGCCAAACAGGCTGCCTTGAAATTGGACAAGTGTGAACGCACGATCAATACCCCCCTCCCTCGACTCCCATATGACATTTTAAACATAGAATTATTGCTGCAAAAACTGTGTTGATCGAGCTTTCGTCCGCCTGTTCGTGCTCCCACACCTGCACCTGCCCCGTAGGTGTAACCGTCAATAGGATTGATCGCATTACAACAGTTGTGGCCAAATTCCTCAATACACACATAATAGTATGCAGATTTTAGTTGAGTGTATGCAGTCATCCAGCCAACTCATTTGCATGGGCTAACGTTTATATTTAGCGCGTAGTTTGTGAAGAATGTGCCAACACCCCTCATAAAAATGTGGAGTAACTGTTTTCAACAATACAACACCAAAAAACATATTCACTGTATGGTTTCCCACGTAGGAATGGCTTTCTACATAGCCGCTCTCACGACATTGCAGGCATCAAAATATAACTATGTTTTCAGTTCATCCGTTTATCTTTTATTCAAGCAGAGCTTTTTATAATAAGCATCAACTTGCGTTCAAATGGCACAACTGTTATTGCAACGGCGCTGTGGTGACGCAGAATAATAAAACTCTGGTGCACAGTAGACGTGTAACAAACTCTTCAAACATTTTGGCACTTAATTGCTCAAACAAAAAAAAAAAAAGTGATGAAGTGGTGCTTATCTGAGAAAAACTGAGTAACTTGTCTCACTTTCAATAAATACACTGCAATACGACAGGGGGAAGATGCACAACAGTAACAATACGTACACAGTTTAGACAATCTAAAGTTCAGAGGTCCAATAAGGCCTGTTCTGTTGAGCAGGTACATCAGGAGCACATACGTGCAAAACGAAATGATTGTCTCGCCAACAACATAAGACAATTCGGTAACAGACACCCGTTGAAATGCTCCCTTGATATTTCAAAAACTGGCAAGTTTGACAGTGTCCGCACAAATATCTCCTCAGCAGATCAGGTGGGTCTTTTCAGTCATCCTTCCATAAAGTGCCATTCGTCCTGTCAAAGATTTGCTTTAAAAGGCAACGTTATTGTGCTGTTGGAGAAGTCTAACCTTTTTTCCAAAATGCAGCTTAAGAATCCATTAATGCGAGGTACGTGATTTAAAGGGTTGGTTGATGCAGAATGGGGTTTCCCTCCAGTGCTGGGTACGTGTTTCTTTTTTTTTTTTTTTTTTTGGTAAGGCGGGTGGGTGTTATCTGCGTGGTCAGTCTACAATGGCAGACAGGAGTGCCATGACAGACACACCAGAGACAATGAACAGAATCTGCAGCAGGGAGTTCCTGAGGAAAGGGATTTAAAGAAAAAAAAAAAACGATTTAGGGAAAAATTAGAAATGTGTCCCAGAAACAACTTTCTTACATGTTAGATTCAAGTTATGGAACAGACAAAGTATTTCAGTATTGCAAAACATCTATCATACCTTAAACTGGACTCCTCCAGAAGGTCTGGCACCACATTAACCAAAGCTATATAGAGAAAGCCTCCGGAGGTGAATGGCAATATCCACATAGACGGATTTTCTAGACAGGATGACAAAGACTTGAAATTTGGCAACAGTCAAATGTTTCAACGTGAAAATATTAAAAAATTTCTGTGGTTAAAACATTCTCAGTCCTCTGACAATGGGTTCTGTCATACCTGAGTCTTTTGGTGATTGGGCCCACAGAGCAAAGCAAGCTCCCAGGACCCCGACCAGAGCTGTGGATACCTGCATGCGAGCAGCACTCCAACGGTCAAACCCAGCCCGCAGCAGGATGGCAAAGTCTCCCACCTAACATGTTACAGAAAATGGGAACAGATCAATATTCAGTCTGCAGGGGAAGAGTGACATCAGGTTGGAAAATAAGAGTGGAGGAACAAATTCAGTTTTTCCATTTTTTATTAATTTTTATTCACATTTTATTTTTTTAGCTAGCGGGACACATAAATTTCAGTAGAAAAAGTAAAATTACCGAGTTATATAAACTTGGAAAATTCTAAAAAAAAATAGATGAAATTCTGAAAAAAAAAAGTCGCAAGTTTCTGAGAGGGAAAGCCGATGCATTTGTTAATTATTTCTCAGGGATTTGTAATGACTAGATTACACACATTAACACGTACAAACGCCATCAAATAATCCAAGTAAGTGTGCCGTATTTTCCTAATAAACCAAATTAGAGGCAATGTCTCTTCAGAGTCCATATGGCAATGATAAACCAGGCTAAAAACAGGTGCTCTGGTTATTACTAAACCTGATTCTTAAGTATAATTTGATTAGGTCATCTTCATTATGCATGCTCCTGTGTTTGCTGGTTACTGGACTCCCCAGCTCCAGGGATTTTCTGACTTAATTCTCATAGAATGGGGGCTTTTGTCTCAGAAATCTACCCCTATACTCATACTATACGCTGTGGTTAAAAATGGCTCATCTGTGTTTCTGTTCCATTACTCCATTCAATCTCTCTGAATGTATGTTTATATACAAACACCAGAGCGAATCATGTTTTCTCACAATGGAAAACACAATTTCTGAATGGATCAGGATATAAAATCCAGGTTAAAGCGATCAGAAAACAACACGACAGCACATAATCGGATTTAGTGCCTTAACCTGATCGTATAAAGCATCGTTGTGTGTATGTCGCTGTGAACAGAATAAATGCAACCTTCCAAGTCTGAAAAATATAGGGAATTGTCGCAGCTGAACTCAATTATGTAATGAAAACACCATAATTCTGTAAAATGTTACTTCCTCTCACCTCATGAGGGATCTCATGGAGCAAGATGGCAAAGGTGGTGAGGAACCCAACCTGCAAGAGAAGTCAGATTAGTCATCTGAAAGTGGATATAAAAGAAATAATGTATGGTGGATTCAGTGTGGGGGAGGGGGGCATTCTTTAATGTGAAAAAATCCAATCCACTTCTTACATGAAGTGCTTATTTAAGTATTTGGCAAAAGAATAGCAATTATTATTATCATACCACTAAACAAAAGCTGAGAAACCCACAAAAACACAGACACAGTCAACTTACATTTTTTTCTCCATTATGCCATTTTTGGATTGAAGAAGCATTTCAAAACTACCCATCATAGTCATGTCATAGTTATACTATTATAAACATAGTGTGTTCTCAAGAGAACAGAAATACAGTGTACAGTCAGCCAGGCAGCACAGTAATGGTCACACACGTATGAATCACATACCAGATGATGTTCTGAGTGTAGAATAAGTTAAAGTTTTCTTTACATTAAACTGATATTCTGTTATTTAAAAACAACTGAGAACTTGACTCAGAATATAATATGTTCATTAGTCAGACAGACTTCTGTATTCAATAAAGTTGTGTAATAGTATTAATGTACTAGCTGGCTTTTTTAGCATGTCTGGTAGATTCAGTACATTTGCACTGGGCATTTATTTATGACAACATCACATTGCGATACATAGCATGAGAGTAAACAGAGAATACTAGTGGGATATCTTGTATGTGAATGTTTGAGACATCTAGTTGACTTCCTCTCTGGCACATTGATCCACAGTTCATGCTGCTAGCCGTATGTCTCTCCAGCTGGACTCTTCTCATTCCCACTGCTACAAAATGCCATGAACTACTGAAGTAATACAATTTCACGTTACCGCAACTCAAAGAGCACCTCTCGGAATGAGCCGGAAACATAATACAACGTGGCTTTATTTTCGATTGAAACCGTTTGTGATGTTTCATGCTACCGATGAACACCTTGCTGTTGCTATTTTAATAGTACAAGAATGCTGACACAGCAGGTTTACCGCTCTGCCACAAGGTCAGTGCACTCTGCCAAACACAGCAGTCACCAGTAAGGAATAATTGGTACAAATTCCCAAGGCAACATTTTTATCCCTGCATTTATTAAATATTATAGCGCTCCTCTGCGGCAGCTCGTCTCATAAATTTCACATCACAAATAAATATAGAAATGCACGAAGAACTGTCATTATACACATAAAAAAATGACATTTATTAGTCACAATGCAACCAATGATGAAGGATGTGGAAGCAATTTTAGTAGCATTACATTGATAGTATATATTGTCCATTGACCTTTGAGCTCCAAGACTTCCCACAACCATAGCTTCCTATTTGCAAAGTTACTGAAAAATAAGATGGGATCCTGTAGGGAAGCAAGTTTGGATGAAAAATAATGTTTGCTTTTTTGGTTTTGTGAAAATGCATTTGAAAGCTTTGTCCAGTGTGATTGTCTTATTTAAGCAAAAAATGAAATTCATGCAATCTGGCAGCTGTTTGTGTGAGTTAGTAGCAGAAATCCAGCATAACTGGCTCAGTAAATAAAAACACCTTCAGCAAAGACATTACTACAGGATTTAAGATCCTGACTGCTGTCAGCCACTGTCCATATTGTCATAATGTACTGTCAGTCTTTAGCTCATCTTCTAAGCCAACAATGATTCAAGACAAAGCTGAAAATAACTTTTGTCTTACATTAAACACATTTTAGTTGGTAAATATTGTTTGGCGGCATGGGAGATAACCCTGCGTGAACTTATGCACTATACAATATTTATAGGAAACATGATTTATTTACTGTTGTTTTTTTTGTTAGGTTTGCGTGTTCTGGTTGTCTTAATTTGATCTGCAGAAGCTAGGAATTTATCTAGGTCACCTATTTAACTATCCAGGATCAAGAGTAGATTCACTCACAATCTTTCTTACAATTAAGCACAAAATGCTGAACCATATTGTCTAAACATGCAGTTTTGGTACAAAATTTTGCCTGCACATTGAAAGAGGCTCTCTATTTGTAATTACAATATACTGGTAGACCTGTTTAACCAACCTTCCCCAGAGTCTCATCTTTTGGCTTTTTGCCATGATGTAATCATCACGATCAATAGATTGAACACATTTCTTCCCCTGCTATTATCAAAAAGTGATTCTAGGATTGAGATATCCACATGTGGTCCAATAAATACTTTGAGGAAAACTTCAAGGAAAATTAAACTTTGTGATTATTCCAGACTACATACTTTAAAGCACTACACTGCAATGCATGTTTACTTTCAACTTACAGCTTCTAATACACTCCAAATGAGATAATAGACAAAATCAATCATCTTAACAAAATAATCAGATTGAAATAAGCATCAGGTTAACTTTGGCTTATTAACAGACCTGTATTACGTGATTATAAATCAATTTTCTCAAGCATGTAAACGAGTCTGAATCAGAATAGACAAAACTCTTCATAAAATTCCTCACCTGACAAGCTGTACTGTTTATTCAGAGAACAGATTCTGGTGATTGGACAATATTGCACTTTGCCTTAATCACAGTACAAACCAAAACATTAATTGTGGGAATTTAAGGCCTGCGTGTAAATGTTTTGATATTCATGACTTTATAATTGAATGGCAGAAGATTCTGAGAGAAGGGATTGTATGTTGCAACATCTCTGTACCTTTTTGCTAACAAGGAAACTCCCAGCCACTGCCAGTCCATGGGTGAAGTTGTCAATACAGTTGGCCAGTAGATTTAGGTAGCCACTTGTCTGTGACACATTTTGGAAGAAAGAGAATGTAAGTGAATTCAAAGATTTAACAGAGTCACAGCATTAAATCCAATATGATATACTAGAAAAAATATATATATTTTACAATTCCGTATTGTGAACAAAGTCCAATGTTTGAAATAAAGAATAATTTGTGTCAGCCTTATCAATGTGGTTTCAAAGACTAGAAGGCTACTTCCATCTTTGTGCTTATTTTGCATGTATGGAAGTAAAATAAATAGGGTGTAAATAACTCGGATCCAGAATTCATCTTGAGTGTCACCTCTTTTCTTTTGTTTCGTTTTTGTTTACTGAAACATGTCATCCTACCTTGATTTTCCCTGATCCCTCCTGCAGACTCAGATTCTTGGAGGATTTCCTTGACTCCGCATGATGCCCATTTTTAAGTGGTGCCGCTGTCTTACCACTGAAAACTGTCTGTGTCTATGGAAAAAAAGGGAAGAAAGGCAAGGCAAAAATGAACACGGGGTCTGCCACCCTCGACCATTAAGATGCTCTGCAGTGACTCTGACCACTAGGGTAGTTCGTTATCAAAGGTAATATGGTGGAACATTCATTTATAATAGCAGTATATCACAACGTGGAGTGGGTGGAAACCCTCTTTCTACCTGCAGCACCACATCCTGCTGCCAGTACGCCTCCCACCCGAGAACATAAGAAATAACTGACAAGTGAAGTAGCGATTCTCCTTGTGGTAAACGGTGGCTCTCGATCTATGGATCCATGGGCATAATAAAGATTTCATAGATGCTTTTACCAGAAAAATGCTGTCTAAATAAGTTTTACCTTACCTAATCTTTTTACTGTAACCCAATTAGCCACTAGTCCATGATCCACTCACGATTAAGGGACCATTCAAAGATTCCAGATTATTTTTCCAAGATTCTTAAAGTCGTATTAGTAATCACAGAACCATGGCCAAAGAAAATGCTCCAACACATCCTGTTATTTATGTTCTACAAGTCTTTAATAGAAAATAAAGTTGGCTTCTTTTTCTAGGAAGAAGATACTTCCCTGTTCTCTTATAAATAGCAAAGTAAGTGATTTCTGATTGACGGTCAAATTAAGTGTGAGTCAAACAGCCTGCTGTTTCTGGATGTGGTCAGGGACTATTTGTTCCCTGTCTACTGAACTGTGAGAAAGAAACTGAGAATGGTGAATTTTCAGAGCTGTTAAAAAGCAAATAGTTTCTATTAATTTGCGATTGAAAATGTGGTTCTAAAATTAACACCTACATCACAATTTACAAGTTCTGCAGTTCTCCACTATTTCAAGTTCAAAGCAGGGGACCGTATAATTGTTAAACCAATTCAAGCAAAAAGAAATTCCAAATTGTAACAGTAGCAGAATCTTTCCATTCAAGAATAAATCTATAATCCGTGACTCAGTCTCTATTCCACTATTGTTCTTTTTCTCTGACACAGGAGTGTTCTCCTGTGGACAGTGAGAGTTCTGAGGCAGCTGTTTCTGCCCACCCCCGCCACCCACATCTATAAATAGAATTTACTGGAGGAGCAGAGCTGTGGATTCCAATCCCCCCTACAAAGACAGGAGGAAGGAAGACGGGGTCCATTCAAGGACACATGGCAGCTTATTGTCTACAAAGGAGTTCTGGTGTGAAGGTCTGGATGAAGTGGAGACATTTATATGGAGAAGCATCCGACTGTGATAGAAAACACTACTTAAATAATACCTAAAAATCTGCTTTTCCTAAAATTAGGAAAATTGGTAATACATTCAAACATTGCTCCAGATTTGATATATTATTGTGTCAGAAAAGACAAATACCATCACCCCACCTCACATCCACATGCACCACACGTCCCACCTCCTGAGAGGAAGAGCTTTATATCACTGGAATTCGGAATTCCACTGTTCACAACACATCTGGCTGGTGTGTGGCCTGCTCAGCTGGTCAGATCAGCACTGTGTGAGTTTTCTTAAATCGCTGTATCTACCAGTTTATCATTTAGCATGTGAGATAGTGTGTTTGTGCAGCTTAGGTAAGACGTTGAACGGAGAGGTTTTTTAGTGCTGCTGGATTAACAACCATAGCACATTAGGTTCAGGTCAACATTTCAGGCTGATTGGAGCTCCCCCATCGTGTAGAAGCTGCAGCTTACACTGCAGAGCTCAAATACAGAGAAATAAAGTTTCCTTCAGCAATTTGATTAGTTGATTTACTTTTACACCCGACGAAATAATATGAATGATGGCTCTCGAAGCAGCTCATTAACAGGCAGATTTTCATGAGCTTTTACCTAGGACACACCTTACAACAACATTTCAGTAATGGCATATTGATACCGGTGTAAGGGAAGCTTGATGAATGAGCCTCGGTTCTCACACTCCCTGTGAGTATGTTGCAAGTTTTGCATGGCTTACTTCCTAAAACTGATACAGACTGGGATTTTCCATTTGGTAAAGGGACTGCATTTCTCTGGCACATTTTATCCAAAGCGCTTTACAATGTTTGCCTCACATTCACCCATTCATACAGACATTCACACACCAACAGCCGAGGTAACCATGCAACGCCAACCTGCTTGTCGGGAGCAATTTGGGGTTAGGGTCTTGCTCGGGGACCTTTGACATGGAGGAGCCAGGGGCCCTTCGATCACTGGGTGATCACCCTACCATCTAAACCACACCGCCCTGCATTTATTATTAGTTGTTTCAAAGTTACCGAAAAGAGGTGATGTTTTGAAATGCTTTTAGGATTCAAATCGATGGAATAACTCATAATGGAGTTGAGTCAAGAATGCCACCTTAGTTGGTAACTTGAATGGCTACTAAGCATTCCTTAAGTAGGATACTAATATATGTGAAGGAGGTTTTGACATGTCTGTATGAGATCTATGGCATGCGTGTGTGCAGCAAACAAGTAAAGCAAACATAACTTGCATAATGCAATAAACCTGATTATTAAAACTATTAGAAACTATTAGAAACACCTCTCAATAAAACTTAGCAGTGCACTGAATATGTGAAGCTCATCCACAGAAAGTAATGCTTCATAAAATATAATTAATCATTTATGATATAACTTATCAATAAATGATTCTGGCAGCTTTGGCCACCAAACACAGACTACCACTGACTAAAAAAATTTAAATTCAGTCGGGCTCGCTCATTGCTATTCAAAACACATATGGTATCTTACAATTCCACATCATTTTACTTATATTTGTTCAGCCCCTGGGTAGAACATTTTACCCAAATCTCGTCCGTTTCATGGACTGGAACTTTCTCTCTTACTTGCCAATAATCCTGCCTGAGTCGGATATGATAAGACTCCAATGAGACAGAATGAAGTATAACTTAAAAATATTAATTCAGGGGGGTAAACTTACAGTGGAATTACGATTCAGGTCAGGTGATGATGCGGGATCTTCTTCTTCGTCTGGGAACATTTTCTCCAAAAGTAAGAATGACAGTAACCCAACAATTACCCAGAGGCCCTGGGTCATGTAGTGGTTTCGATTACCAGCTAAAGGGAGAGCAATGTGACAGGTTTAGTGAGCAAACAAGTGACAACATGACAACTGGAAAATCTTCATGCTTGCTGTTTTTCACAGATATACTAAAAATACTTAACTACTTTACATATTGAGATATATCTAAAAACCATTGCACATTTGAATATTTAAAGTTCCTACGGCGAGGTCAATGTAAATGATGTTACACCCATTTGTGTTGCCTGCAAGATCCTACAGCAACAGATAAGACCAGACAAGGGAACAGCTGCTCAATAAATAATGTGAGAGAATTACTGAATGTGTGTTTCAGGAAGTTCTGCTTATACCATGTTTCCGCGTAGTGTGTGCCATGTCTAACCTTAGTACACTCGATATACTGGACCTGCAAGTTCCATTACAATCACACCTTGTAGTTCTTTCCAACTGGTGCCAATTTGTATTTTGGGTTCTTGTTGCTTTCTTTCAAAGTATAGTAACTAGATGAAAAAACCTGTTTTACGTAAACAATTCAAATGCAAACCAGCCTGACACAACATCAGAAAACATAAATAACTGGTGGTTGTTCCTTTGTAGCTGAAGACCTATCACACAATTGTATTCACACACTAAACTTTCGTAAACATTTGAATAACAGATTATGCTTTTCAGTTCATATACCATTTTGCATTTGACGTGATGGTATAGGTGGAAAGGAGACCCACCTGAAGAGCCATAGAATGCCCACGCCTCAGGAAGGAGGTGAAGGAATACGTCACCAAGTAGACCGCCAATGGCAAAACTCAGAAGTTGCTTCAGCTTTTGGCATCCAGCTGAGGATACATGTGACAGAGAATAGGTTACAGCACTGTTTCTCCATTGGACATAAAAAAATAAAAATAAAAATCACATCAAAGTTGTGTTAAGCTGTATGGTTTACACCGCTTTAATGAGTTGTTTTTCTTTCATTTTGGCTCAAGATCAGAGCCATAAATAGAGGTCACATCTCAACTGTACGCTCTTCTTAAAAACATACATTTTAGATTAACAAATACGACCTTTTCAACTAAGGATTTAATAATTAATGAATAAAGCTTGACTGATGACTCACACAAGACCCGCAATACTGTCTCTGACCAAGTCTACTCTTAAACACAATTACACGTGCTGCATGGAAGAGTTTCTGTTTTCATCACATCCTTTGATCGTGCCTAACCTCAAGGCAGATGTGTACTTGAAAAACCATAGCCTAAAATATATCTGGATGCCACGTTTAAAAGGGCGGGGTCATCTAGAAACCATAGAATTCGGGTTGACCTAACTTAACACTGGATGTCAAATCCTGTGACTGCAGCACCAAATATACTGCCAAAATAATACCAAAAGCATCGAAAGAGTTTTAGTCTTGACTACTTATTCTTTAATTCCCCATTATATACTGTATTCCAGAAATAGAAGATCAATCGTTATGTTGCACATAAATACAAGTTTTTGTGAGAAATGCATGTCCATTTTCTTTACTTTTAGCTGCTGTTGTGTGATAGCTCCCTTTTTGTGTGCAAGATGTCAAGGGGACATGAGGTCAGCTCTTTGAGTTCACGGTCTACCAATTTCTCTATCTAACGAAACAACTTGCTACCGCTTTTCTTGCTGTGCTGGTGAAAAAACAAAGCACTATGAGAAAGGTTTTCTTGGGTAATATTGCATCCGTTGCTAGGTTGCTGGCCTCAATATATTCTGCCACATTTCACGGAATGTTACGTACAGAATGGAGAATGTGACCAAAATGTCATAACAGAAGGCAAAATAACAGGCATTCTGCCATTACCAACATGTCTGTCCAGTATCTGAAAATTTAAACAGTGTGTAGATGGTGCAGAAGGGTCTACGGTTGGCTGAACAAACAACAGGGATACTGACAGATTCCATAGGTCTATCCTTGTGGAATTTAAAGAAACTTGTTTGCTTTTTTAACAGAGACACTTGAAACCTGCACTGTTTGGGTGGAGATAGCATGGGAATTCATAATTTTGCATATTAAGGCAATGTATGAAGAATGAGAGCGCTGTTTGCTTGCTTAGGGAAAACATGAAAGTAAATCAATTCACAATGTGACAGATTATTCCATCATACATACATAAACTAGATAATTTGGTAAATACAATTTCTTATCAACTGATGGCAACAGTGGCGGTTCTATATACACGGTATGTGATCAATTCCTGTTATTTGGAAATTAATTTGCCATTTATTTTTCTCTTTCTTCGCTACTATACAGAGATGTTTTATAATATTAAGAATATTAAAAAATGTCTCCATCTTACCATCGATAAAGTGGGAAAAGTATTGTGATATATGATGAGTTACCATGTCTCTCCCAACCATGTCTCACCTTCTGTTTTGAGGGCAGCTCCAGCTTCAATGGGAATGACAAGTAAGGGGAAAACCCCACTGAGGCCGACTAAAATTGACCCTCCCAGGGACAGGAGCCAAACATGAACACTGTCGCTGGTTAAGATGTCTGCTACTGTCTGGAGGCCAAAGAGATTGTCTGTCAGGCTGGGGCCTGGTCCTGTAGCAGTGTTTGTAGCATGGACCATGGCTGTTTGAGTCATCTTCTGGCTGCTGGATGCCCCCCTGAATGTCACCATCAGTAGAGTAACGCTGATGAAAACAGCTACAGCCCAGCAGGGCTTCTTATAGCCTCCTCCGTTCATCCGTTCCAAGGTCCAAAAAGCACCTGTAACCAGAAATGCTGAAAGAGGAACAAATGCTCAGTCGAAAAGGACTGGATTTCCTTTATTCACCAACAGTTTTACAGGAGATGAGTGAATAACAATTGTAAACAGTTAGTTCCAGTTCCACAATATACAGCAGGCATTGCAGCCAGAGTAAGCTAAGATATGCTACCTAAAAGGAATCAATCCTACTATATATTGTATACTTTTACTTCAGTAAAACTTCATTTTAAGTTTAAAAGAAACCCTGCGCTAACAAGTCCCATTATTGAAAAGGTAGCGAACAGCTGACAAAAAAACATTGAATACCCTGGAATGCTGCAGTGAGATGTAAAGGTAATACAGGGGCCAGGCTTAAAGCATGCTTGTTCCCAGTATCTTTATGAAGCTACTGGATAAAATGAGCTATTGATGACTAACTTGACTAAATAGCAGTCCTGTTCAAAATCTGTGCTAGCTGTCTACACGGGTGTGTCCTTTTCATTTTGTATTTATCAAATATGGAATTATGGACTGTTACTGAGCCGTCCTCATGCACCGTATGCTATGGAGCCATTTCTCTCAAATGCCATAATGTCTGAGGAAAGTGTTGCTAAATTTGGAATGGGTGTAACAGCATAACTGTAAGAAACTAGCAGGGTTAGAACCAACTGCAGACCACTTCAATGCGAAAAAATGGATGAATTGAATGGGCCAAACTTTAATAATACATTAGTCTCTGAGTTTACTGGGAAGAAAGTTATTTTTAATAAAAAAATTACGATCATAATTTAATGTAATGTAATTGATAATGTGCTTTTTTTCCATCTAAAATGCATTATAGTAACTATTTCTTTTTTTAAGCAATGGCGTTTTAAATCTCCTTTTAAAATGTCTATTTTATACAGATTTCCCCAAAATGCATGGTATACTTAGTGACGTTTTGCCTTTGATTCAAATTTAAAATATAACTGAACACATATGAACCCACTGATATGTATCTGGTAGTTTAAGAGGTTACGCGTTTTGATCAAGAATAATGTAAACAAAGCCGTGCTTCCATTTGGACTCTGCACGTACACAGTCGGACATGCGCCTTAGAAGCACGCAACAGTGAAAGTTAGCGCTAAGTTGGCTCACACTACATGAACTCTATGCTAACAGACATATTAAAATGCGCCATGAACTCACAACTATATACTGTGAGAAACAAACTTACAGCGTTAAAAAAGTGCTGCTACGGAGACATTATCCGTGCTAGAGTTATTAGCGAAGGCAGAGAGGTGAAGTAACGCTACCTCATCACAGCTGCGACGTTAATGTAGATTAAAACTGTTACGACGGCAAACATTACGGTTTGTTACTTTAAAAGTGCAAACCGTAATAACTGACAACAAATAAAAAGTTGGCCAGCGATTATTAGCCTACTTTAATCACGCCCATGCAGACTCTTTGCTAAGGGATTAGCTCGCAATCACTGCGCAGCACTGTTTGCTAGCGTCACAAACTAGCATCACAGTGCCACGTCCCGCAAAATCTCGGCTGCTCGCTTCAACGTGACTTCAACGTGTTGGCTCGTGCGCCCTCGCGGTTTGAATACCTGGTGACTTCGGCAGCCTCCACACCAGTGTATCCCTGCCATCCAGCTAGGTGAGGGCAGGATTGCGCCGCAGAGATCCTCCAGGCTCTGGGCTGATTATTCGGATCTTCCAGCTGCAGCACACAGGGTCAGCTGGGCTTTCCCCAAACAGCCACGTATCACGATCCTGGAGGGAAAGAGGGAAAGTAAACAGGAGAAGCGTCTGGACACTGATCCCGCCCGCCTGGAACGGATTCCAGGAAGTAACCCTATCCCTCACCCACACATGGAAGATTTTACACATGTACACGTTAAAATAAAGCACAGTTTTAGCATTTGTACGCCAAATAGGAGCATGCTGTTCATAGACGGGGTCCATTAATGCCTCCTGTAACTTAATAATAATAAAAATGCAGCGATAATTTCAACAGTTTTCAGTTTTAGTGTTAAGTGTTTTACTTTGAATATTAAGGGTTGTTGTCAACAGGAACTCTACTGTTGTAATCATATGAGGAACTAGCTTAGGTTAAGTTTTTGTTGTTTAATTTGACTTTATTTATTCATTATTTTTTGTTTGTCTGTGTCTGTTGGTTTTTTTCCCCATCATTTTGGTTATGCTTTTTTGTTACTTGTTATGTATTTGGCCTTGTTTCTGTCTAAATCTGTTTAGTAGTGAGAGAAAAAAATATATATAAAAAAAGAAAAAAAAAAATAT
>OMNV01001780.1:25573-45048 GCA_900303265.1 Brotula barbata
CCTCAGGTGTCTCACCTGAAGCTTTATTTATCAATCATGCTTTGTTGTGGGTCATGTTCCTGATAAATAACGGTGAAATTTAATACAGAATATTTGATAGAGCGTTAGTTTTCTTCTCTGGATGGATGAATGGATGATGGACAGATAGATGGATAGATGGATAGATGGATAGATAGATGGATAGATGGATAGATAGATAGATAGATGGATAGATAGATAGATAGATAGATAGATAGATGATAGATGGATAGATAGATAGATAGATAGATAGATAGATAGATAGATAGATAGATGGATGGATAGATAGATGGATAGATGGATAGATAGATAGATAGATGGATAGATGGATAGATGGATAGATAGATGGATAGATGATAGATAGATGGATAGATAGATAGATAGATAGATAGATAGATAGATAGATAGATAGATAGATGGATGGATAGATAGATAGATAGATAGATAGATAGATAGATAGATAGATAGATAGATAGATAGATAGATAGATAGATAGATAGATAGATAGATAGATACGTTGTTTCTCTAATTTATTTATATATCATTCGGATATTTAAAAATCTTACAGTTTTACATTTATAAGTTTAGTTAACATTAACTCTATACAAATATCACACTTTGGTAATATTTGGTTTTACTTGCTGCACCCAATCTACTGCAGCTTTATCGTTTGCGTGCGAAACTTGAAGACCAGTTCAGTCTGTGAGTTTCTTTTTCCTCACGAAAGCAGCTTTTTCAACTGTGTTACTCAACCACCTGAAAAGAAATAGTGAGCGAAGACGATTACGAAAGACGCATATAGCCAAAGGAGTTACAGAGTGTGGACATCAACCTGCAGTCATTCTGGTCAAACTGATGTTCTGCAGAGGAGGAGTGCAACACTTCCTGTTGCGACGTACCCTGTATCCTGTTTTCCACAGTCAGTGGTCATGCGTGTCATTCTCCTCTGAGAGACTGTGCAGGCGCAATCTTGTGACTGTGCACTGTCAGGCGTCTGAGTCTGAATCAAAGACGCCACATGTCAGAGAGACGAACGGTGTATCTCAGGAAAAGCTACCGTACCAACAGATGTACGAAAAAAACAGGAGTTAAGTGCTGCGAGGTCAAAATAAATAACTGACTTTTTTTTTTCTTCTTGAGATGTTTTGAAATGTTTGAGGTCGAATGTCAAACGCTCTTACATTATTGTGATAAGCTGTGCCCATTTCCTCCCACATGGGATTAACAGACTCTAAATATGTGCAAATAGAGACACTTATGAGAGCAGTGACACCTTAAACTGTCAGCCCTGAGACCAGAGGGGCAAAACTATTAGACTGTGAAGATGGAGGTGTGGGTGCAACTGTGCGTGTGGGCTTCAGCCATCGCAGATATGAATCTTGTGACTGTGGTCAGGCAAAAAAGCCGTGAAGCGCTCGATCACACCCTGCGGTGGTATAAAACTAATATATAAGCACTTGGTCAGAGCTAAAGCAAGGCGCAAGGCACAAGACCCAACAAAAACACTGCACAGCACGCACCTCTACAGAGTGTAAGTGTGACTTGAGTACAAATATATCAACATGTGCCATTGGACGTGCGTATTTTTAGGTGTTTTTGTCAGATTGAGATGAACCCATACACCAGCCGTACAAGTACAATCTAATCCAGTCCCATTATAACAGTCATTAGACCCGTCTCTTGTAGATCTAATTCTCAGTCTTCATAGCTTTTGAAGCTGGATAATGATGGAAAGAGTTGTTTCTGATATGAGCCGGCTCCTCAGCCAGCTCCCACGCAGCTCTGTAGAGAAAACTTATGTCAGACCACCTGTATCTTGTGATCCCATTCAAAAATATTTAAAGAAGTTTCAAATGTTCTACCGCGATGGCGACCGAGCTATTAGAATCACCTCTCGCTACGACGGGATTCAAGGATTCCTCCTCGATGCGATGGACGGATAGATCCGTCAATGCAGCAGCATCACTACAAAATACTATCTGTGTTGCTGACACAGTATCTGAATCGTTTGTTGACTCGGTATGACATAAGAATTGTAATCTTCCCACAGCAATTTGTTGCATTGGGTTGCATGTTGTAATGCCTTTCCGTTATCTCTCCAGCTACATGATGATTTGAATCAGCTGAATCAGCAGTCTAGACGCTGTTGGTGAGCGTGATCGATTTTTGGGCTGCTGTTCATAGTCTTTGTCTCTCTCGACCTGAGAGCAGGTGGAGAAGGATGAGGGAGACGACACAAAGAGATAAGGAATATATAAACGCTACAAAAACTACCGGTTGAGCATCTTCTGTCTCACAGGCAACATTTCAGCCTCCACATTACGCATCAATTCACACCCCATTTGTGGATAATGTACAATGAAAAACTTCTAATAGTTCAGCTCTATTTACAACATGCACACATTCTGTATACTGACAAACACGGCGCACGGATCCATTTTTTTCATTGACTTAATGAAAGAAAATCTGCCCTGAATGCTTCAGTTGTTGCGCTAATAGACATTATAAAAAGGCATTCCATTACATCAGTTTGTAAAACCATGCCCAGCATGTGATCTCTCAGGGGAATGTCTTTTGGTCTTTTTACTATGTTGCAATCGGCTTTGAAAATCTAAAAAAAGAATGGCAAAAGCCCAACTGAATACAGCATATTAACAGACATTTAAGTATTCATCCACGTGCAGGAAAATGTCAAACCCAAGCGAAAATACGGTGAAATGTTCCAGAGTGATGAATTTAGCTGAAGAAAAGCAGATTACTACCTCAGCCAAGGAGACATGTTGGTTTGTTTGTTAGCAAGTTCACTCAAAATGATTAAATAAATTAAGTAAGCACGTGTTATTGTCATTATTATTAGTCTTTGACTTCTCTTTGGGCCGGTACATTATTCATATAAGACACAGCATTTGTCAAGCTTGGTCTTGGTGGAGGTACAGCACCGTTCCAAAGTCTTGGTCCCCCCTATCAAACCTGGTGTTTGGTGTTCTTTTTCCCAGCAGTTTTTCATTCTGACAGTAAATAGTGATGAAAGTCGGACAAATTCAGGTGTTATCAATGACATTAATTAGGGCTCCATTCCATTTAGGTTGAAGAGAGCCTGGTTCAAAGGGAGGTCCCACTAAATCCTGGACCCTTTAGTCTGTCGAAGCTGTTCTTTTATGATTTTTATACTGCAGATGCATTTCCTGTATTTTCTGATTGGATTCTAATAAAGACATAGATAACATTGCTAAAACAACAAATCTAATGGGGTACTAAGACATTTGCACAGTTCTGTATGTCCTCAAATGTTGCAATTATCATGATTAAAACAAAACTGCATAGTCTGACACTTTTGATTTGTATGATTTCTCCTCGCACAGATTATACTGAAGTTTTGCATGTTGCTCTGAACCTCTATATGAATTTTCTCCCATAATTGAACCATCTGAGCTGTACAGAGTGGAGCTGGGAGAGACTCACTGTCTGACACGCAGACTCAATCTTAAGTCTTCAGATGGGCAGACGGAGTGTAAAACCATGTACCATCTTCTCACGCGAAGAAAAGGCTCAAAGTTCCTAACTTATTGAGGTCTGATGACACTGACCATATAACATAAAAGGATGCAGTTAGAGGCAACCTTCAAGGAACTGAATCTGAAAGACAATGTCACAGTTCCTCTTTTAATATCATGTCATCGTGTGTCTATATACACTATCTTGTGAATCTCTTGGGTCGCAAGAATACCGTGAGACAATTCTCCGTATAAAATCAGAATTCGGCGAAGTTGAAACAGGAGTGTCACGTGGACGATCTGGTTAAATAGATACATGAAACTGTTATTGTGGATGCAATGTACAATTTATTCTTATGTAATGTGTTGTGAGTAAATTGCCGTATGGAGTCCATTAAAAGAATGCTCAAATGTTGTGCTGAGTTATGGAATAGGTTAAAGTTTATATAGTTGTATTGTAGTGGAAATCAAATTAAATTCACTATATTTGGACCATCATCTGCTCAATGCTGTGCAGATAGACAAATGGTATAGAGGAATTAACTGATATGGACAAACTTGGTGGATTGGTAGGGCACGGCCCAGGCTGGAGCCCATTAGTGATCTGGATTCAGTGCCAGATCCAGGAAATGTAAAATGATGTCTTAACATTGTGGGGGATGGTGTTGGATTGTTTTCTTTTGGTTTCTTCAAATAAAGTCATCTTGTATTGAATTCACCAAAGGGACTGTTGTTGTTATTTTTGAGTATTGAGATGATGAGGTGGTTTCAACAAGCAACAATCTGTCCCTACTCACACGGTACTTTATATTCAGATGAAATGATATCATCATAATCTCCGGAACACTTATCGAGACGCATAATACCGAATCAAAGGCAAAAAATGCCAAAGAAATCTGAGTTAGGCTTGAATTTGTTTCGTTTTTGTCCAATATTATCGTTCACATTTCAGAGTCCGAATCTGTTTTGAAGTTTTTTTTCACTGAGTAACAAACCCGTCCATATTAATATTCAGCATCAGACTTATTTTTAGCTTTCTGGTATTTTGCTGTTACTTTGATGGTAATTCCTAAAATCCACATCATGTATAAATTTGTACTGAAACGTAATTTTCACTCATTTTGTAATTCAACAAAGTACAAAAAAAAAAAAAAAATTATCAGTGTTGTTTGGCCACACTGAAAATAGTCATGATGGAAATAGTGCTGGGTTTGCTCGGTGTATTAATACACTACGGAAAATGCTACTGTATATGTCATCAGTTTTGCTCCAGCAGCTGTGATTAACATGGGGGCTAAGAATGGGCAGGCTGAAGTGTGTGTGTGGTTTCAACAGCTCCCCAAACCAAGACTAAGAATAAAAGTTATCCATCAGCGGAGTATCACATAAAACTGACTGATATATGCATCCAAACCCATTTAAATGGCCGCACGTGTAGCATGCAGACAGCAGAATGTGCCTCAGTAACACGGTGCGCAACCTACAAACAGACGATTTTACACACAAACACACAATGTGTTCCGATCGCAGCATCAGCAGCATCGCAGGTCGTCCTCCTGTGATTCGTGTACCCATCTGTGCTGCTGTGTTCATGCATCTGGACATGTTTTTATTATGAATCCAAGATCTCAGCACCCGTAGGAATAAAACTGACCGCGTCGTATCTTCATCTCACAGAAACCTCTATTTTCAGCACGCAGTAAAAATAATCCATGCACGGTTTGGGTCGTAGGTAAGAAATTTTATTGTTAGAAAATTCCCTTATCAGACAGTTGCAGTCTTCCTCTTCAACATGGTACACATCTTTGTGCTGCAAGATTAATTTTGAAGATTAAATGTTGTTCATTTATTGATAGTCTGAAAAGTGCAGAACTAAAAAAAATCATTGAATGAAACAAAACTTAAGGCAAAATATTAAAGTTTACAACACTCTCAGAAGTGCTTGGGTGGTTGTAGGACACCATATAATTCTAGGGGTTGTTTTGTATTTCTTATACATATATATATATTTGATTAAAAAGAAAAAAAAAACATATAAGTATATATTGAGAGGAATTATTTCCCTGATATGAGGTCTGATGTATTATGAATATATGGAATCAAAAATCGCCATGTACTGTAAATGTTTACAGGACCTGCTGAGGTAGAAGTGGTTTTATTCGTGATTATCATATCACGACAGGACCTGACTCTATCTCTCCTCTCTGTTTATCACAATCTCCATTCACCCCTGCGGGATAAGATGCAGACACTGTACCTGCATCTCTTATCATCTTATCTCTGTGTCTCCTTCTGTTAACATCACCAAATACACAACAATTTCACTCATTTTGACCCACAGAAAGATGTGTGTCCACATTGTGGGTGCGTCACATTTTGTGAATTTAATTATAGATAAACCTCCACTGCTGAACACGCTGGTGTCATTTGAATTTATTGTTATCTGTTTTCATCTTAGTTTCAATACAGCTACTACACACTATATTAGGAGCAAAGTTAGAATAGAATAGTGAGAAATTGTCCTGGGCTCATGACATAAAAGCATTAGCGCATAAAACATACAACTTTAAGGAAATATAATAAAAAGACATAAAACTGACAAAATGCATGTTTTGATGAGTTTTCAGAGTTTTAAATGCTTACTTAGTGTTGATTTTGTGCCCTTGAGATCACTTTTTTTCACAAGATAGCTGCACTGTTCTATATTCTAAAATATAATATATCCTCCAAAAAAGTATTTGAAATGATTAAAAGCAACTAAAGCTGAACAATAAAATTGATGAAATGTGCGTATAACTGGTGTATTTGTTTAGAGTCAGATCACTTTTAGGTAAAAAGTGCACCCTGGCTTGTGATTGGTCGGTAAGGGAGGGGACATTATAGACTGTGATAAATGTGAAGTTTCATGGTGTCCTCCTGACAAATCATCAATGACCAGGAACCTTTAGCAGACACGCTCTGACGCACCCACCCACACAATTTACAGAAGTCAAAAGTTCCCTTTTCATTTTACTCTCAAATTGGACGCTTGTTTATATCAGTTAATTTGATAGAGCTGAAGGCCTGAAAGGACAGCGGAGGTCAAACATGTTTACTGTACAATAAGAGAGGGAGAGACATTTTTGGTTTTCGTTGAGTGAGAGGAAATTTTGAAACATTGTGCAATGGTGCTGCAAAAGTTTTGAAAGATTGAAAGAGCGCAGTGCCAGCAACGAGTCTGAGTGTCGGTTCATCGGACAAGAAGTCTCCATGTTGCATCCATACAGAATGGAGAGCTACCTCATCCCGCCTGTGAGTATCGCTTCTTTTATTCAAACGTGCTCGTCGTTGTTTCTGACGGCTTGAAGGGTTCAGTCAACTTTTGAATTAGGGGACGCAAACCTAGGTAAGAGTAGGAAATATGTTCAATAACAGAGTAAGATGTTAACTGGTGGGACGCAATTTCAGTTTGAATACACAAACTGTAACTAAGATTCACATACAAGAACACACATGAAAATGAAACTCCAAAGTTACTAGAGCTTGAGACTTGACACTTTCAGAGTAGTGACGCTTAAAAGAAGAAAGAAGAAATGTGAGCCGTTTTTTTAAAGATACTTCGCCAGGATTCATGTTTTTTGTTTTTTTTATGGATTAAAAAAAAGCACCTTTTATCCGTCATTGTAAAGATTATAATTCATGATGCTCTTCCAGTTTTGAAGTTGAAAATGTTCTTCTTTGCTCGTGCAGCCGTCAGAAGAAATGTACGACCCAGAGATCTACAGACAACAAATTACAGAATATTATAATCCGTATGTCCTAGACGGAGACATCCAGGCAGGTGAGTTTTTACATTTCGATTGATCCATTCCATAGAAAATAAACGGGTTTGTGTGTTTGCTTCTGTGGTTTAGAGTGACTACTTTGTATTCTAATGTAATAATATTCACAAACATTATAAAGTTTCCTTGTAACAGTATTTATTTATTTTTTTTAACTAAACCTAAATTTATTCTTAAAATCCACGTTGTGTTATGTGGTTACACAGACTTTTTTGTGTATTCTACATAAAAACCATGTAGGTGGTGCAGCTGGAGCCTACCACATTCGCGTGTATGGAACACAGGAAACAGATGCCATTTCTGTCGGCCGCTAAAATTACAGACATAGAACAACTTTCGCCCCATGGGGTTATGTTGATACAGGAGACCTCCTTTACTTTCTCTTGTAATCAACTGTTTTGAATATGGCACCAAAACAATCAAAAGACAGAAAAGTCCCCGAACAGTATTTGACCTTTTGCGATAACGGCCCCAGGGGCACAAACAGATATACACTGTTTAAAAAGAGAGAGAAATGTGAATACAGTGTGAGACGATCTAGTCTTTTATCTATCTGACTGAAATACATCATGAGTGTGTAATTCATTTTAAAATGGTGTATCTATTTTATTTTCATAAAATCAGAATTTGTGTTGTGTATTGCAAACAATATCTGTCAAATTATAGGTTCTACATTGTTTATTTATTTATGCTTAATTTATCCCAACAATAGTTAGTGTATGTATATCTTTAAAGCATTTTTTTAAACAATAGTATATAACTGGAGTTACCTCTTCATCAGTTATATTTATTAATTTATCTATTATTACTTTAAATAAATTATTATTATTATATTAGGATTATGATTGAACAAATTGAACTTTTAAAGTGGAGTTTATTGGGGGTTTTTTCTTTTAACACACTCTGGACACCATGAAAATCAGCACAAACTGAAAACTGACTGCAGTGGGAACAAACAGGAAAGAGCTTCATGCTGAGCTCAACATTAATCTGCTCATTTCGGTTAGTTTATGTAAAAACTCAAGTTTCTTGTACTGCGGGCAAAACCAGTTGTTTCTGTCTGGGCTCTCAGATATCCCACTGATGACCAGACGTCCACACACTCATTGTATGGTAATTTCATAAATCACCTCTGACCGTCGTAGCACGTCATCCCTGGCTTCTCCAGTACTCTGTCATCCATTTGCGTGGAATTATACTGCATCAAGTCATCTTTTATCATCTCTTGTTTAGATCACTGGGACTACCACGCTCATCATGTCCACACTGTAGAGTTTGAAGCCCTCCAGGAGACCCACTTCACAGAACTTCAGAGCGTGCCACCTCTGCACCCGTCCAACCTCATACGACATGACACCATACGATACGACACAGAGAACCTTCTGGACCCAAATCTAGGGGCTCATCCCCATGTTTTACAGCAAGCAGTAAGTCTTTCCCTGGATCATTCCCACTTCAACATTCATATCCACAATCACAAACAAATACACACACACACACACACAAGCAAACATACAGTTACATGGCTGGTGGGTTTTTTTTAGTTTTTTTTTTTTTTTTTTAACTGACACAACAGGATCTTCTTGATGTTGTCATCACTAACACAGATGTGACACGTTCAGAATATTTGCCAGTTTAGTTTCATCGTGGTAAGAGTTCAAATATGCTGACAGTAAGCACTATTGTTGCTGACGGACTGCTGATGCAGCAGATGATTAAGGAAAATATCAGTTACGCTAATACATGGGCTCTCTTTTTGGAGAGGGGGTCACTATCATCAGAAAAAAAAAATTGTTGTGTGAAAATGTCACTCAGAGGTTTCGGGAGTCTGAACTGATTTGAACGTGAGAACAGTGAGGTGAGAAGAAATTTGTGTTGTAAAAATGAAACCATGGAAGAGAAGTTACTCTTGAAGAAAAGAGAAATTTTAATAAATGGTAAAAATCGAAGGAAGTTTGATATAATCCTTAATTTTTATCTTAAAAGATAGATAAAGGTGACTAAGAGACCTTCAGGCCACATCTGCGTGCTTGAACCAAATTCATTAGAGCAGAAATCTCATGTTTGGGACACCATGAAAGTATCATTAATGTTAAAAATGATAAAGTGAAAAAAAAAAAAATGCAAAATTTTTGCCCCTTTATTTCCAGTAACATTGTGGTTGAACTTAGGTCAAGATCTTGAGTTTTCCCAATTTGTCCAATAAATAAACACGCCTTTGGGTTTAAAATTTCCACTTAACTTAAGTTTCCAGCTTTAATTAAGTCTGAACATATAATCTTGTCTGTTATAATATTTTATCTGACTGTATAATGGGGACTTTAGGATTTAAGTTGTTTAAAAACAGGGCTAAACAAACAAGGAAATTGTACAGGGGGACAAAAAACTCACAGAAGTGTGAATTGTCTCACTGTGTTAAAATATAATTTCACGTACAAGAACAAAGATCACATTTTGATAATGGGAGGGCAAGAAACTGTAAAAAATGAAACATGATGTGAAAACACACACCACACTTCACAGCTCGTGCACAGAGAGGTTAGCGCACACACACACACAAACACACACACACACACACACACACACACACACACACACACACACACACTGTCACCCTCTCTTAACATACTCCAAATACACATAAGTGTAGTGCTATGTGGTATTGCTTGCAGATTAATCTTAATATTTTTTTACTTCCTGAGATTGTCATATTCCTTTAACTATAATTTGTCCCATGTGTTTTCAGGTACCATTCTACCGGCCTGTGTATCCTCACGTTTCCCCTGTAAAGCCTCGCTCTGATGATGATGATCACGGGGAACAAAGCCCCCCACTGGAGGTTTCTGATGAAGAGTGTCTGAGAGAGCGAGTCCCTTGTGTTACGAGTGGAGACCTGGGTAAGAAACAAACTTTACAGGCCAGGAAACTATATGTGCAGCTTCAGCCATTTTCCTTTCCTGATTGTAGAATTATTCAATAAATATATTAATGGTAAAATTAGGTATGCTGAAGATTTGGAGAATTTGTCCAATTTAAATACAATCAAATACATTTTAAAGATGATAATTGATATTTTGCTGCTATTTGCCGATTATTTACACGTGAGATTAGTTTTTCTCAGAATAACTTTGGGAGCTTTATGTGGAGCTGACACTGATCCAGTCGCACTTCTCATACATGCCAGCAGAGGGCTCACACAACTATCTTGTCAGTACTTTGCAAATAAAAATACCAAACATTTCAACTATGTCAAGTTTTTGAAACTTAAATCAGATTTTAAAAAACTTTTTTGTTTGTATGTTTTTTTTTACACACAATTTATTCTAAGTAACAGTGATCTAACCAAATGTACTCTATGGTAGATATGAATGATGATGACATCATAAACTTATATTCATAATATAATAATACATAAAATATTAGATGTTCAGTGACATTAAACAATAGTTGAGCACATTTTTTGTTAAGTCATGTTCATTCGTACAGAGCATTTAAAAACAATGTGCTATTCAAAATGAGAGGCAAAGATTTTATAAATAATAAGGCAGACATAAGAACCCATATGGATCAAATGAGCAAAGAAAAAACGAAAAACTGAATACACAGTGGGAGAAAGAACAAAATACCATGACATCAGACAGATTCAAAAAGTTCAGAATTGATATGTTAGACTAATTTCTTTGTAGGTTTGTGACCAGGTGTAAATAATAACAAAAATAATAATGATTTTTGTCTTAAAAAGGGGACAAAAGAGAATTGAGTGGATGTTTATCTACTCCATTAGACCAAAGAATAGTTCTGATTAGTGGGAATGTTGTTATGGATATGGTTTTAGTGAGCTTCCCTCTGTGTCATGTTCCTTAAGGTAATAAAAAGAAGATCCGCCTGTACCAGTTTCTGTTGGACCTGTTAAGGAATGGCGACATGAAAGACAGTATCTGGTGGGTGGACAGAGACAAAGGGACATTCCAGTTCTCTTCAAAACACAAGGAGGCTCTCGCACACCGCTGGGGAATCCAAAAGGGCAACCGCAAAAAAATGACATATCAAAAGATGGCCCGGGCTTTGCGCAACTATGGCAAAACTGGGGAGGTGAAAAAGATCAAGAAGAAGCTGACGTACCAGTTCAGTGGCGAGGTGCTGGGGAAGAGTCATCTGGAGAGGAAGACGTACATGTAGACAGAGGGAAGAGTGAGTCAGGAGGAAGATCAAGAACAGGAAAACTTAACTGTAGATAGATACCATGAACATCTTTAATCATCCTTGCTTATGTTGTAAATAGCATTATTTGAATAGTGCAGTAATGGCGGCACGGCACGCCTCATATATCTGGTTAATGACTGAAAATGCAAATCAAACATGACATCATCGACATCATAACATTAATATTGAAAATGTGTACGATTTGTGTATATGTGCTCATATTTTAAAACGCTTCCATGTTTGCTTTATTTATCTCTAAATAAAGAACACCTGTGCCACGGATGATTTCATTCACGGTACGCTATATATGGTACAAACATTCCTGCGCTTTTATCAACATTTATCCAGACACATTTATATAACTCAGTTCATCAATTTCTACGTTTTGTGTATTAAAAACAGCATGTTAGGGTTTCAAAGCTTCCGTTATGCTTGGGCATCCCTCCTACTGTATTTGACATGTTGGACATGCTTAAGTTCTTTTTCGATAGTGGCTAATGTGGTGTTGCATAAGAGTCACTTATACGACACTTATATATGCAGAGTGCGATACTGTTATTGCATTTATTTAAATGACAAGAAAAAAATTAGGCGGTCATTTGCAAAAACAGGTATTACTATTTTTTGAATGAGATTGTAAATGTGCTGTTTCTTATTGTGTATTATCGATTAAAAAATGACGTTGGATTAATTAAAAAATTACAAAACAGTAACACGTTCAGTTGTATTGAGAATGCACAATAAAATATGATTTTTAAAACATTAACAACTGGTTTTGCAAGTTCTAATGTTCTTTTTGTTGTCGTTAAGTTGCTTGTGATTGGATTATAACTTTTTGCATGGGGCTTTGGAAATGGTTTTACATCAAAGAGGTAAATGTGTACAAATTTACAGATCATGACTCTGATGGTGTACTACAGGGTGAAGGTTAATCCATCCATCCATCCATCCATCATTCATCCATCCATCCATCATCTATCCATCCATCCTTGGGGCGACGTGGCTTAGGTGGTAAGGTGATCACCTAGTCATCGCAGGTTCGATTCCCTGCCCCTCCATGTCGAAGGTCCCTGAGCAAGACCCTAACCACAAACTGTGCCTGACAAGCAAATGAGCCTTGCATGGTTACCTCGGCTGTCGGTGTGTGGATGTATGTATGAATGGGTGAATGAGAGGCAAACATTGTAAAGGTTCTTTGAGTGGTCTCCAGGCTAGAAAAGCCCCATAGAAATGTATGATGGTGAATGTCCATTTACCATCCATCCATCCATCCATCCGTCCTTCAGTCATCCATCATCCATTCATTATCTATCCATCATCCATCCATCATCCATCAATAGATCAGTCATCCATCCATTCATCCCTCCATCCATCCATCCATTCATTCATCCCTCCATCCATCAAGCCATCCATCCATTCATTCATCCCTCCATCCATCCATTCATCCATCCTATAGATTTGTCTATCTGGATGGATTTTTGTAACCTAAGTTTTAAAAACATGCCTTATGAAAGCTCTATAATGCTTTTTTGACTCAAAACTTTCATATTTCTTTTTCTATCACCTAACAATTGTCACTTTTGACACGGCACCACACTCCAGACGTGACATTCTACAGGCAGCGGGTATTTCATTCTGGAATGACAGAGTTTGAGTTAGACTTTAATCACTTCATTATCATAATCACATACCGACTAACGCACGCAGACATGGAAATAGTGTGTGTGTGTGTTGTATCATTAGCGTGTGGGCATGATCTCTGCAGGGAATACAAAGAGCTCCCCCACCCACGGCAGCTAACAGGAAAGAACTGCTCGTGTCGTGGAAAACAAAAAGTATGTGGAAACACTCTCTCCAAAGGATTTAGAATATATATACTGTAACATGAAACTCTCAAGCGTCGGAATTGCCAACTGTCTGTCCTCGATGACAGACTACATACAATTGATGCTACTATTGCGCACAGCTTCTACCGGGAACTAAACTACGCAGCAGTGGATTTCTCCGTTTATTCGCCGAGCAGAACACGAAGGAGCCGTTTTTTTTATTTTGTCGTCCTACCAAAATACTCACTACTTAGAGTAACCACTCACCAAGTACTCACGCTTCATTTTCACCTGCTTCACCTCCCCTGCTGACTGTGTCAATAGGACGCAAGGATTTGAGCTGACAAAGCAGCACAGTATGTCTTTGGCACAGCTCGGTGGATAACAACCAATCAGGTCAGGAGATCAGTACAAGAATAATAATGGATTCCAGACAAGCCTCATCCACCGTGGCAAAACACTCTCGCCCCTGCCAAACGGATAAAACAAATACTTCAGCCACTTATTCCGACTTAAGTGTGTGTATTCCTTTTTTTATTGACATGGTGACTGAGAGCAGCATGTTCTAAATTTAACCGCTGCCTTTCATCCCATCCCCTCCCCGTCAGGGTCTGTCATTCAGGCGGAGGTGTCGGAGGAAAGGATGGTTGAAATACTGTCTGCCCGAGGTCAAACGGGAGGGCAGGGCGCTGTTGAGACACGATCGGCTCGGCTGGGGGAGCGAGAGTGGGTGTTCATTGTTTTTTGGACATGGTGTCGGGCTCAGACAGAAAGGCCGGAGAGGTGGGATGGTTTATAAAAGGAGGGGAGGCTATTAAAGGGCTGTGAAGAGCACTCAGTCACGCAGTGGTGGAGAGGAGATCCTTCAGGATGCCAGAGCCCGTCAAAAAAGCAGGTAAGTCAGAATCTGACTCAGAAAGATTATTGGCTCTCGTGACAGGAAATTGCCTCGGATATGACTCATAAATGGATTTCGAGACATCTTACATGAAAGGTGCTTTGGTGCCTGTTCTGGTAATTTCACTGTTTATCCATTAAGGCAGGATGAAGGCATAATCATAATTGTTCTGTTTGGTCAGAGCCACCTGAGGAGGAAGTGGTTATAAGTTGTAGAGGAGATGTAGCAAGCATGACTTTGATGCTGGAAAGTTATGATTTGTTTCCTATTCTGTTACTGTTGAAAGTTCAGTCATACGACTCTGCTCTTACATAAAGTGAAACTACTTGAATTCCTCAAAACTCCCAATTTTTTGATAGTTTTGAGTCCTTATCACTGCAATCATGGGTTTGAAACTTCATTCATTCTTATATTACTATGAAGCAGCGACAATATTCAGCAGGTAAACTTAGTGTGTAAACATCAAAGCCTTGGCGAAATCTTCTCAAAGTCAAACTAACAATATGGATGTGACAGATTTCTAGTCTTGGCCACGCCCCTTTCAAGGGTATAGAGTCTTGGGGTCATTGTAATAACACTGAATCAGTGACCTGTGTGTGTGCGTGGGTGTCCCGGAAGTGCGACATTTGATCCGTGCTCTTTTGCGTGCGTGATTAATAGCACATTAACGTGCAAATCAGCTGTGGAACTCAGATAAACTTCACAGTGCGTCAGGTGGAAACATCATCTGACGTGAAATCGACACGGTCACATTTCCAGCATCACATTCACAAAAAGCACCGGTGATCCAAAAATTCCCAACAGGATTCCAACGTGACAAATGACTTTCAGGAGTTCTTCCTCCTCAGTGGGAGCAGATTCATGTTCGTGCACCGTGAGAAGTCCTGCATGTCAGATGACACAGTAGTCGCAGTGTAGCTGCGTGTGTTAAGGCCCACGGTGGAAGAGGATTTGTGGAGGACTGTGACATGATTGGCTAGAGCCTGCAGTCATTAACAACTTCCAGCTTTCAACAGGATGTTGCTTTCCTCTTGATTTATGGGGATATTTACACCACACTTGATTTTATCACACAGACTTATTCCTGAAATTAATCGGTATGCTCAGAATAAACAAAACACACAAACAGTTCATCTGGAAAAGCACAACTCGGTTTTTCATAAAATGTGTAAGAATCGTGTTTTTATCATCATTTTATTTATTTATTTTTTTCATTCCAAGTAATATCACTCAGCTGATGTTGGGTTACAACGAAATGGCAAAATATGGACCAAAACATTTATATAAATGTACATTGAAGTATGTGATTACAACCCAAATGAATAAATAATAAATGTCATATTCTGTTTACCCTTTGCTTCAATTCAAACTATTTAAGTCAATTTGAAATTCTTAATAGTACTTAAATCTTATTTTTTCCCTTTAACGTATATGTGTATGTATATGTATAAGTATGTGAATGTGTATGCGTATGTGTATGTATACTGTATGTATATGTGTATGTATGTATGTATGTATGTGTATGTATATGTATACTGTATGTGTATGTGTATGTATACTGTATGTGGATGTGTATGTATACTGTATGTGGATGTGTATGTATATGTATATGTGTATGTGTATGTGTATGTATGTATGTATGTATGTATGTATGTATGTATGTATGTATGTATGTACTGTATGTATGTGTATGTATATGTATACTGTATGTGTATGTATACTGTATGTGTATGTATATGTATGTGTATATATACTGTATGTGTGTGTGTTTGTGAATGTATATGTGTATGTATACTGTATGTGTATGTGTATGTATATGTGTATGTATACTGTATGTGTATGTGTATGTGTACGTATATGTGTATGTGTATGTATATGTGTACGTGTATGTGTATGTGTATGTGTACGTATTTGTATATGTATAAATACCCAAAAACAGGCAATTTTACGATTTTATGTAAATGAAGAATTTCTAAATTTTCACCCTCAGACCTGATTACTTTTCCCCTTAAATCTAGTCTTGTGTTTTCCTAAATCTAATCCGAACCATCTGCTGACAGATTATTATCGGCAGTAAAACAAGCAGGCGCTGACGATAAACTCATCATCATCTCTGGATAGTCAGGCGGTCATTTTTAATGAGCATACTGTAAATCAGCTGAAAATCACACCGGTTTAACCAGATCTTATTGGCTGTTAGCTGGAAATGAAAGGCATTTATTTTATATTCTCTACGCTCGGTGAATGAAGCATGTGAATGAATGGTGGCTGCAGACAGAGGGGCAGCATGTCATTCATTCTGTACTTGTGCTGGCACTAAAATAGCGAGGAGATAATCCCTCCTCTGCGATACCTGTGCCCCCGCCATGCAGCTGAAGCCTGCCAGCCTCATTTATTAGTGCTGTACATATGCATCCTATATTTAAACTCAGGGTCAACTTGCATGACGTCGGGCCTTTTTGTTTTGTATGGTTTCGCAACGCTGGAGGCGGTTCTGCTTTTGCATCTGTATAATATTAATTACGCCTAGTAGGACACACACATGAGATTCCTTAAATTTACACATCCAGCGTCACAAATGTTCCTTCCACTCAGTACTTTGATATCCTTATTAAATCTGTTTGGGGGGGGGATCAAGTTTCATAGCACAAACAATCAGTCATCTTACCCAACAGCTGATATTTTACAAACGTGTGTGTAAAATACACTATTAATAGATGTTTCAGACCACACACACCTTGTTCTGATCCTTTTACTGCAGAACTTTTCCCCTCTTTAATAGCATCTTTTTTAATATTTATACCTTTTTTCAGGTTTAGGTCCCCTTGCGTACAAGAATTTGATTCGAAATGTATAATAAAACATGATTATATACAGTCAGTAGATACATTTTGACTTGCTTTTGATGTGTAATATGTGTTACTGATGTGTTACTTTGAATACGATTCTCTTCTTGCAGCATAACTCAGTCAATCATTCAGGGCCTCATATTATGTTTCATAATTCTCCTAAGACGCTCTTTGAATGGCCAGATGTGCTGTGAGCTCATTCACGGTATGAATGAACACTGTGTATGTGTGTGTGTGTGTATGTGTGTGTGTGTGTTTACGGGAAAATTCATAAGTTTTCAGTTAGCCCCACCCAGTGTGCTGCTGACTGTACCACACTGCACTTTCTTCATCAGCTTTACACTACATGAGATTTCCTTATTTGATAAAATGTCAACAGCCCATCACTTCCTCTATCTATCAGTCACTGTTTACTGTGCATTACACCTTCATTTAGGTGGTTGCACCTGAACAGGAATAATAAGAAACACAACCTGTAAGATAGTGTTGCTATCTGACAAAATTTGCATCAGCAAACACTGTGAAAGTAAACTGGAAGCAGAAAAAAATGTCTGACTGACACTTCAAAGGACTCACGTTTCATTTTGATCCAACCTTCCCTCTTCAGTTTCAGCGTTTGCCAAGAAACCAAAGACTCAGGAGGTAGAAGAGGGCTCCTCTGTGGTCTTTGAAGCAGAGACCGAGAAGCCTGATGCCAAAGTAAAATGGCAGTGCAACACAAAGGACATAGCCGATGGCAAGAAATACGTGGTGAAAGCTAATGGAAAGAAGCACTCCATCACTATAAAAGATGTTACCGCCGCGGACGCCAATGTCTATGCAGTGATTGCCGGGGGGTCAAAAGTCAAGTTTGAGCTGAAGGTCATATCAAAGCAAGGTGGGAGACTTTGATGCTGCAGGTGTGTGTCTCAGCTCACTCGTCACAGAGCACAAAAGCAAAAAGGAGCAGTAAAGCACCAAATGCATGCCTGTTTCACACTCTGCACTCTCCGGTGACTCCGCCCTCCACCGAATTTTTGAAAATGCTTCACAGGGTTTGTCTTTGTGTCCAACACGAGGCATTGTGTTGGACAAACTGTATGTTGCCTTGACAACGGCAGCTTACGATGCCGGTGACGTCGTTTGTTTGGGTTCGATAAGACAGAGACAAATGTGAACGCTAGGAGAGGCTCACCGACGGGCCCGGTGCGCTTGCAGTGCGCAGCGACTGCTTGCAGCTGTCTGCGGCTGGTATCAGAGCCGCTCTCGCTCCGTCTGGAAGGTGACCTCGACCCTACCAGCAGCACATTATTTCCTCGTGAGTAATCACCACCACTTGACTGGTGCTCAGGATAGACGTGAGAGGCAGCTGATAACAGACGGAAAATGGGCCGGCCATTCAAAGACGATAAGAGGGAAATATTTGGACGATAAATGCCCGTAAAAGTTTCCATAGAATATTTTCACTCTGACAACAGTGTTTTGAAGAATCTCAGATAGATTAAATGGTCCCAATGTGTGTGAATCGCACCATCGCCTTGGTCGTTTTTGGTGCTAATACAACGAGTCATGTGGTTTGACATGCAAATAGATGAGGTAAGCAACTTTTGACAGTGTGGACATTTTGACCGGCCATAGCAGGGAAAGCATAAGTATAATATATATCGTAAAATATATAATGCAGGTAGTGTAAGAGCATCATTTTACCCACAGACGTCCATTTGGGGATGAAAAGTTACCTCACACTTTTTATGAATTAACACAATATAGTACAAACAAATATCACTTTATTTCTCTGCATGAGCACTAAACGTCACTTGTTCTCTACTGCGTACGTGTTTGTTTGTATGGCACTTTTCAGACACGAAGGCTGTTCATAAGAGAGCACGTTGGAACTAATCACTGGTTCGAAGCGATGCAGTTTGTAGTATGGATGACTTTAATTATTTTGTATCTTTTTATCACTGCGGATGTGCCAACACAGAAGCTGAAGCTGAGGCCCCTGCTGATGGAAGTGGGGAGCCTAGTGTTGTAGCAGAGCAACCACCTGCAGCAGAGCAACCATCTGCAGCAGAACAACCACCTGCAGTAGAACAACCGCCCACATCAGATCAACCACCTGCAGTAGAACAACCGCCCACATCAGAGCAACCACCCGCAGTAGAACAACCATCCGCCGAGAACACAGCACCTGCACAGGAACCACCTGCAGCTGAAGGTACGTCATGAAGTATCCTATAGAATTCACTCATCCACTCATTCACTTCATATCACATTCTGACATCCTTTAGCTGTGAAAAGGTCTTTGCTGCTGTAAACCTGCAGTAATCAGCTTGAAACACTAGGAGGCAGACAATATTGTCTGCTGTAGTTTGGTCTTTTTTTGG
>OMNV01001780.1:58319-90345 GCA_900303265.1 Brotula barbata
GAAATAAATGAAAAATAAACCAAATAAAATAAAATAAAATAAAATAAAATAAAATAAAATAAAATAAAATAAAGCACTAAAATTAGGCATATACATGTTTATCTTTGCTACTATTGTGGAGAAAGATTAAGGATTAACAACCAACTAAAGAGAAAAAAAAAAACATCTAACCATGTGGAAACTAAGTAGTAACCGTGAGTCCGTGTTCATGCGAGGTGGAGTCAATCTTTTTTAAACTGGACACAAGACAGCTTACTCTCTGTTCCTTCCATTTTCTGCCCTTTCTTTTTGTTTCTTTATTCAAACTGGATCCCCTCACCCCTCAAACCCTCATAATACTCATAGGTCAAGAAAATTTGATTAGGTTTTCAAGTGACATAGGACTGCCAAGATCAATACTGTCTGTAGTGTGGTGTAGTGCACTGAAGATACACACTTGAGTAAACCTACTTAGTTACTCTCCTCGTCTGTATGAGTCAACATCAGTCTGTCCAGATGGCCACTAGTTTGTTAGGAAGCTGATTAGGAAACTATCCATGGCATTCTCCTCTATAAATAATGGCCTGGCAGCGATCAGCTCTGCTTGGACCAGCTGCTTAACACACTGGAGTTCAGCACTACCGTGGAAGCTACTACACAAGAATCTGCTGTGAGGCAATAACAAAAGACAATAAGAGGAGGAGGAGAGTGTGTGCATTCAAGAGAAGAGAGAAGGAGAACCCAGGTCAGAGTCAAGCAGGACGGAAGATTAAGTACGACTCCCATCAATCAGCAGCAAGACTGCTGGAAGGATGACAAAACCCAAGCTTCCAAAAACTCCAGAAAAGAAGACGGTGGCAGCGGAGACACCAACCGACACTCCTGAGGTGGCACCAACAGAGGCAGAAGCTCCTCCGACTCCTGCAGGAGATCTGGAGGCAGCTCAACCAGAAGCAGCCCCTGTAGAGGAAAACTCCAGCGGGGAGGAAGGAGCTGCTGATGAAGATGGTGCCTCACCAGCAGAGGGTGTGCTCCAGACAGAAAGCAGCTCCTTGGGAGAGAAGACTTCTATGGAGCCCGATCCTGCTGCTGAACCAGAGCCAGAGCCAGAGCCACAACCTGATCCCAGTAGGCGCTGATCATTTTAGGATCGTGTAGGATGAAATTAGTTTTATTTAGAAGTGTGTGTATGTATTTTACGTGCCATTAATGGAACTTTTGGCTGCATTTTTCAAACTGAATGCCACGGTTTCAGTCATTTGTGTGTTTATGCTTCTTATTTTAGTGAAATCCTGATTACAGATTATTAACATGCGTATTATGAAAATGTAAATACAGACTGTCCTCACCTGGCTGAATCTGAAATCTAAGACGACCCCGTCCTCAGACAGTCTTTACTAATAGAACACGGAAACGGTTGACGTCTGACAGGTGTTCCCATTATTTACTGACGTGACATGGAACGCTGCCCCTGGTGATGACAAGGCCACAACTAGAACTGAAAGACCCTGTCAACACCGTCACTTGTTGAGCGATGCTGGTTGTGATTTGAAGCAAACAACATAAGAATAAATAGATCACCTCATTCTGACAAGTGTGTCAGATAGTCATGTAAAGGATTTCTTATGTGGATCTGTGAGGAGAACATTGTTTACCTGTGTGTTAGGTTTAACTGAGGTTAGTTGACATAAAGGTACTGGTGACAGCGTGGGTCACATAAGGGCAACACTTTTTTAATACGATTGATCGTAGCAACAAGAGGACGGAACAGCAGAAATATTGTATCAAATTAATGAAGACACTTATTAATACACACATTTTTCATTACTTTTTCTACTTTGCGTGTATTTCGCCCATCACCTCTATCCTGCATTACATGGCCTATAAATTTATTCCATATTGACGTTTAGATTTTCAACGCAGCTATCTTATCAGATTCTGGGATTAAAAGTTGTAAGAATGACCTAAAATCACCTAGATTGATGTTCTAAATTTTAGATACAGTAGGGATCGCTCTCATCATTTCACTTTCATCATCGCACCGTCTACTCCTCCACAGAGAGGGCGGGCTAACCACACAAAAGGAGAGGTGACTCAAACAAATTAGAGTGTCTGACTCCATAATATGCAGTTGCCATGGAGACTGGTGATGTTTCTGAAATTAGACATACCAATTATGAACATACTGGGTGTATATTTTTATGAGATATTTAAATACAATTGGACAATTTGCTCAACATCAAGGCCAAGGGCGTTGAGCAACATATGGTTCCTGGGACGAACGTCGACGCTGTGGTGATGCCACTAAAATTATGACGTGGACTCGGGTTACAAGTCAGTAAATCTTGAGGACACTGTGTTTAAAAATATCTACAAACACAGATGCCTCTGCAGCAAAGAAAACAAAAGTAAACTTGTGAAGGCCGATGACATCACGAGCTGTAAATTCTTTAGCAATTTCATCCACTTGTCCGATCGTTCTCTCTCACTTGATTCCACCGATGGTCTGAGTGACTCGTTTGTGTCTCCTCTGCTGCTCCCAGCTCCTACAAGTGAGCCCATCGGACTCTGCGTGGAGGACATCAGCGACACCTCCATCTCGCTGAAGTGGAGGGCGCCTGAGAGGATTGGCGCGGCTGAACTCGAGGGTTATGGGGTTGAGTACTGCAAGGAGGGCAGTAAGTTCATGTACCATCTTATTCTTATAACAGATTCTGAGCGAAAAATACAGACTCAGCTGATCTTTTATCATCAGTTGTGGTATCATCTTCAAGTGGATGATGTCATTGATCCGTGGGTAAATGTCTGCCGTGTCTTCCGGCTGCAGCTGATGAATGGGTGCCGGCCTTTGACGGTCTGACAGAGAAGACGTCGATGGTCATCAGAGACCTCACCACCGGAGACAAGCTGCAGTTCCGCGTGCGAGCCTACAACATGGCCGGGCCGAGCGCTCCCGCCCGCCTGGCACAGGCCATCACCATCAGAGAGATAATGCGTCAGTTTCTATGGATTTATATTATAATTTACATACTTGTTTATTTTCTAGGTTACTCATGTTTTTTTCTGGTTGTGTGTGTGTGTGTTTGTGTGTTCATGGTTCTTGTTTTTTTGCACAGAACGGCCAAAAATTGTGCTCCCCAGGAACCTCCGCCAGACTCTGATGAGGAAAGTAGGAGACTGCATCAATCTCGTGGTTCCATTCCAGGTGCAGTAAATATCGAGACAAATTCATTCATCTGAAGATTATATTCACATTATATTAATCTGTAAGTTAATATATGATATAGTTATATAATTTTGTAACTATTTTACAGTCAAGTGTTAATACACCGGTTGTAACTTTGATATTATGCAACCAACTAATGACTATCTTTGTTTTGAGAATGTGTTTTGTAACTTTAGGAGCATCTTTACATTTGTATGGTTCTGAATCTGCTGCAGGGTAAACCCCGACCCAAGGTGACGTGGACTAAAGACGGGGAGCCGCTCAGCTCCTCGTTTGTCAGTGTGAGGAACAGCGACACGGATACCATCTTCTTCATCCGCAAGTCAGAGAGGAAACACTCGGGGAAGTACGATCTGCAGGTCCAGATTGAGAACGTGGAGGACACAGCAAGCATCATGATACAGATAGTTGGTAAGGACGGGTAATGGAGGGTGGGAGAGCTGTGTGTGGTTACTAACACTGTCTTACCTCTGTAATAAAGCATTAATGGAGGTTTTATTACAAATGACCCAGAAAACCATAATGACATACTGCTTATTTAAGTTATTTGTTATTTTTCCCTCATTTTTCACTCAGTGTGCATAGCGGTGCTGCCTTAAAGGCCAATTTAGAACTATTTCCATATTATAGCATTGCAAACATAAGATAAAGACCTACATGAAAACCACGACATGGAACTGTACTGTATGTAACACGTCCCCTGTAAGGCTGGACCATTTTGGAATGTAGAAGTCTCATCAAAGTTCATTTTTTTCTTATCTGTAGATGTCCCAGGGCCCCCCGAGGCCCTGAAGATCATAGATGTCTGGGGCTTCAATGTGGCTCTGGAGTGGAAGCCCCCGAAGGACGACGGAAACTGTGAAATAACAGGCTACACCATTCAGAAAGCAGATAAGAAGACCATGGTGAGACCCGCTCATCTGTTGTCCTCGCACGCTGTATGAAAATGCACCGTAGGAAATGATTGAAGTGAAGGAGAGAGAGAGAGAGAGAGAGAGAGAGAGAGAACACGTTCACCTTAGAGTGTAAAGTGTATGTACTGTACAGTATGTGGTGGGTGGATCCGTCCATCCACACGTAGAGGGATATTTTAGCCTCCCTGCTGACAATGCTAACATCGGGCACACGGGCTGCCAAAAAGAGTGGCAGCCAACAACGTCCTAATCTTAGAGCTGTAACCTTGACCTGCTGCGACTGACCGCAAGGTGACGCCGGGCCTTTGTTCTCGGAGCAGCACGCCGTTCATGTTTCCTTGCGGTCATTATTAGAACGTCTTAATTTCACAGGCATCTCTTAATAGCGAGCTGTGGGCTGTTTAATTATCCTGTTACTCGTATCAGAGATGCTGCTATTTTAAAAGGCTCAACATATCTGTCCGATGCAAAATATGAAGGCAGAAAATCTCTCATTAATCACAGTTTGAATGACAGCTTAGATTATGGAACAATAGTCAAATTATTTGTGAGATTGCCAAACTAAAATGGAAAACAATGAGTTCAATTGTTTGTTTGTTTTTTTGTCTTTTTGCCATTATGTCATTTACTGGTTTAACCTTTGGATAAGTTTCAGGGGCCTTTTCATTTTAATAGCCCATTTATAACTGAGTTATAACTGAGTATACAATGTAGGAACAGCATAATAAAGACCATAATAAGCATAATGAAAATCTCACAACTTTTTACCCCAAAATTCATCTGTAACAATGTTTCCTGATGCTTGAAGGCCACAGAAACACAACCAGGCGTGTCACATGCACACACACTAAACATGAATTTCTAATCTGAGATGGAATTTAAAAGGAAAATGATCAATGGTGCTAACAAAAGAAAGACAAAAGAGTAGCACCGTCTCAGTTTCTCTTCTAGCGCGTGTCAAATGTGCAGCCTTGGTGACAGAAACCTAAATAAGTTCCCACCTGATTGGCTCACCACCTGCGGATGTGACTATTAGACACAGCTGTGTCCGATTGTCACCTAAGCCCCAGCACCGTGTGCTGCCATGTGTTTTAAAATCGCACAAAGATTCTAAAAACAATCCCACTGCCACAGCATCCCAGTGCACTTTACTTTACTTTACTTTACTTTACTTTACTTTTAAGCCATAGTGTTTTTCAAAACTTTCCCTTTATTTCACTAGAAGTCATCATTATACATTTGATATATTTTTACTAGAATTTAATATAAAACTTCAGAGGGAGACGGACCCATCATTATGCACACAGACAACATGGAGGTACGATGATGATGCACATTTCTTCCGTAAAGTCTTGAAGTAACTGACGGTTTGATTTCTGCTGTGATTCCTATCAAGGAGTGGTTCACAGTCTTTGAACAGTACAGGCGAACCAACTGCGTGGTGTCTGACCTCATCATGGGGAACACGTACATGTTTCGCGCGTTCGCCGCCAACCTGGTGGGCCTGAGCCCGGCGCCCTGTGACACGAAAGACAGCGCCTACATCCAGAAAATAGGTGGGTCTGGATCACACAAAACCGCTATTGTTACGATCTTGTGAAGAAAACACGCCAAAATGTTTCCCGATTGAGATCATTCCGAACACGTGGATTGTGTGTCAGTGAAAGCTGAATTTTCTGTCCTCAGGTATGGAATACAAGCCGCCCGCCTACAAGGAGGCCGACTTCTCCGAGGCGCCCAAGTTCACACATCCGCTGGTGAACCGTTCCATCATCGCGGGATACAATGCCACGCTCAGCTGCTCTGTCAGAGGGATACCAAAGGTGAGAGACAGTCACAAAAAGGGATGAGCTCAGAAATCAGAAATACCTCACTGATCCCAAGGGGGAAATGGGATAAATTACTATATGATTTTCTAACTGTAATTTACATTAAAAAGGGTGATTTAAAGGAATTAAAAGTGTAATATATTGTTTGGACCAGGGGTTTTCAACTGGTGGTCTGCAGCCCCTTGGTGGTCCGTGGAGGTATTGCAGATGGCCCAACTTCAGTAATGTCATTTTAATTTCAGAAGCCATAAATGAAAGTATTTTATTGTTTTTAGCTGTAGTTTTTTTTTCTTATTTTGAGAATAATCATTTCCGTCTAAATAAAATTTCATAACTCTGTCAGATAGTTTTATTTTCTTCACCTTAGAGGATCAGACTTCATATTGTCCACTAGTTTATCAGGTGGATCAGATGGATACATCACCTGATGTAACATGTGACTTCCTGTCCCGTCAGCCCAAAGTGACCTGGTACAAGAACAAGATGGACATCTCCAACGAGGCCAAGTACCGCATGCTCAGTAAGCAGGGAGTCCTGACGCTGGAGATCCGTAAGCCGTGTCCGTTTGATGGAGGCGTGTACACGTGCAAAGCAGTCAACGACAGCGGAGAAGACATCGTGGAGTGTAAACTGGAGGTTCGCCGTAAGTACCCCCCCACTGTGGCACGGGGACACAAACACACGTGACCCACTGACACTCTCCACGCTCACCTTTTCCTCCCTTTACAACAACACAGTGATTTTATCAATAGATTCTTCCCTATAATCTTAATGTATGTAAATATAACACATTTTGTAACAACTTCTCTATTATGGCTCTGGACCTGAACTACCAAGACTCCTCCAAAGTGCAGCTTATGCACGGTCGATGTGTTTTTAGATAAACCCTGAGGTCTGAAGTGCATTTGAAAAAAAAATCGAATGCGTCTGCTGCTGCATGGAGTGTGTTCCTTCCACTCCCCCTCCCTCCATCATTACTGAACACGCTGTGTCCCGTCATGCTTCCACCCTGCCTGTGTAAACACGTCGACCGATCTGGAGGTAAAACCCAACCCCGCTCCGACCCACTGCACGCTGAAAAAGGCCTTCCGTGGAATTTGACAGATCAGCTTAAAGCAAATTACCTGCGGACGTTAACAGCTCCATCACTTCCTCCCACCGTCTCGTTCCAACGGGAAACAAAAACAGAGTGTTGTGATGGTTGACACGGCATGCGACTCTATTCATCTGCTTTAAAAAAGAAAGCAAAATAAGCAACAACGCTCACACACCCTTTACTAACGTTTCATTTACATTCACATCGACTGTGAGTGCACCAGCGTTGATACGTTTCCCTGATCTGCAGCTCAAGTTGTTAGAGAAGAAAAGAAATAAGAGGCCAGGAGATCAGACTGAGGAGGTCAGAGTCACCTTCATCGCGCCTCGCTCATCTTCACCCCCCCCCTCTTCACATTATGTTATGTTATCATTGTGACGTGTAACGGCTTGATTTTGTCCATGTGTTAAAGTGGAGTTGTGTTATTTCTGTCTTGTCATCTTCTGGTATCTGTATTTCCAGTAAGTAAGCAGAGGTGGAAATTAGTAGCATAATTTATTAAATTAATTTATCATCGTCATCGTCATCCTGTTCGTCACACATTTACTGTTAGGATTGACTCATTCTTTCTTCTTGGAGTGCGATGTGAATAAAGGAATAAAACTCGACAGTGACTGATTGCATTCAGTGGCATTACGGGGGTTTGTTCTGTTCCTGCGGGACTGTTACTAACAAAGCAGTGATGGCATACAGAAAATGCCAAAAGCGTCCCACTGACACTCCAATGGACGCCGTTATCAAGTGCTTAGTGTTATTGCAACAAAGCCCAACTAAAGCCAAGGGTTGGAGGCATGCGCCTCATGTGAGTGCGTCAGAGCAACGCGTGAAGGGCTGAGATAGCCAGGATGTCTTTGTGCCACGGAGGACGCGATCGGGACACGTGGTCCTTTTCATCTGCCACCTCATCACTCGGCGGGATTTCTTTGATGCCTTAAAATGAAATATTTCCTCAGCTTCCGCCCTGCACAGCTGCAGGACGTCCAGTTAGACGAGTACGCAGCTTCATGCTGTCACCACAATCTATCAATATCTTACAATGTAAATATCTCTGCCAGGTGTTTTGACATGGACTTTCACCAAACTGTCCAAATCTGAGACACTAACAAATGACAAATTAAAGGAAAAAGTAACAGTAAGGGATGGATTTACTGAATCCAATTTCCCACTGACGTGTCTTCTTCCTGCTTTAGTGTCCTTTGGACTCTTTGTTCCTTCAACCATGAAACTCTGTGACTAAATTATATGTTAATGGGAGCTGAGTTACACAATAATTACACAATTATTTCACATACTTCCATAGAACCTCAAGCTACTGTGCCACGTTAGTAATTGCTTTGACCTTGTACTCTGAGTTACTGGCGAGGTACAAGGATGAAGGTAATGAAGTGCATGGCAGGAGAGAAAACTTTGGTTTGGATTTACCTTCAAAAGTTTTAATTTTCTTAATCTTAATCAATCCAAAAGTGTGGAGAAATATTATTTATAATTCCAGGAAGTCAAAATTATTGACCTTTTTCTTCATTTGTCTAACTCAGACCATGAGCTCTGCAGCTATTACCAATGTCAGTACAAATGACATCATCAGTCTCAGTAAATATACCCCAAACAATAATGAATACCCCAATTGAACGATGAAAAAATTACTGCCATGCAAAATTTCACGTTGTGCCCAATATTATGGAAACAACACTACTGGGAGTGTAATTTTTAGACGATCCCTTACCACTAAGAGTGATTTAGGGACAACCAATCAGAGCCACAAGGGGGTGGAAACATACAGAGGGGTTTGTACGGATTATTTTTGTCAACAAAACATTGTCAACAACTTTAACCGAAAGGTCAATGCTTGTGTTCTTCAAATTTTATTAATTCACAATTTATAGAATTATTTTCCTGTTTTAACAGAATAAAACAAAGTCAAGGAAGATCGCACATGAAAACCTACAAATAAGATTTAATTTGAACTGACATTAAGTGAGATACGTTAATATTCTGTACGTTAAATCTACAAAAGATAAAACAAAACAAAACAAAAAAAAAAGAAAAATTCATAGTTTATAGTTTGGTTTAAAAAATAAAATAAAATCACAGTATACAGTACATAGATTACTCCCACTATTTGCACCTAACTAAGATGATGTACAACCACATGTGTGTAAAGCCAAGAATGCAAACAGAGTAATAAAAACAGACTTTGTTTTACTGCTGGTAGCCACTACATGGTGAGGAGGTAGCTTCCTTAGTTAGCATCCCATTCTTGATTATCGGTTCTCTTTTGAAATAATTTACATACAAAGACAAAAACAACAACTAAGCTACTGACAAAATTTTTACACTTTCACCAAACGGGACATTAGATAATCAGCGATTTGATCGGTGCCCAAAAATCACACACCTTGTCAAATCTTTGTGTACTTGAAACCAGGAAATCAACCCAAAGAAGACACTCAATGGACACAAGAATTTCTTGTTGATAGAAGGAAAAGTTTCCCTACATTGCCTAAATTCCTGAGCACTCACATGACGTGCACTTGTGGATACACGCTCCGAGGGTGTATCCACCTCGGTGTGTACAGTCATGCTTCAGCACACCAAACATGGGCCCACGGCAAAAGCCAGTCACACACGGTGTCATTCGGATCGCTTCTCGTCCATAAAAGACGTTGGCGTTGACGTCCATTACATGTGCAGACGGGGCTGCACGAATACACATGAGCACAAAGTGATCATTTATGTCAAAAAGCTTTTATCTGCAAAATGATTTTTTCTTTTTTTGACAGTAAACCATATGGTGTTTGTATACAGAATTAGTTCTGCGCCTTGAAATGCACATGAAAGGAAATATTTTCATGACAAAAGTATCCACAAAAGTCAGAGAAATTTGTATGTTGTGGATAAAATGACAACTTTGTTCATCAAACTAATGCCTCTTAAATCTTTTGGACAAAATTTATCAGGGTGTGTACATTTTTATGTCGTGAAAATACATATTTTGTGGCTCAGAACTTCTTTTGTATACAAAATGTAGTCTTACACCCTTTGCCCTATACAACCATTGATTCTCATCAAAATTTTGTAAATTAAAGGGAAACACACTCCAAAAAAAAAAAATCTACTGAATACAACAACACACATGGATCTTATAGAAAAACTATGACCGTGCCTTGTTCTAAAACGTTTTCTTTTAAAGTTGTCTTTTAATACTATTTGGCTTTTCTGCAGACTATGCTAGTTCATATCAATTTGGGGGAGGTGGAAATATTATACGAAGAAATCTGGACGTTCACCCTATCTATCTATTCCTCCTCTACACGGGCTCCTGACTATCAACTGGGATGTCACAGATTGTTTACACTTTGAGTGAATGGTGAAGAAAATCCCATCAACCATTTTTTAAAACGGTGCTTCTAGATTAAAGTATGGGTCGGTGGATTTAGCACTTTTGCACTTTTTGAAATGTCATTTTGAGTATGTTGTGTCGTGTGTACATATAATGTGTGTTCGCCAGGATTTTATCTCACAATTTATCATGCACCACTGATACCCGGGGGAACTGGAGCTCATCCTGGGGAAACCCTGGAGCAAATCAAGCATGAGGTGAACTCTGTGCCATCAGCACCGTGTCAAAGTGTCCGCTTTTCCTAACTTGGATTCTGTGGATTGTGGGAGGAGCTTGTTGCTGTGTGGTGACAGCTCTCACCGCTGATGAAATGAACATCAAACATCATGTTTTCATTAATACACTTCAATCGTGTGACATGGCAACCAAAGTCCGCTGTGTTCCAATTTAAAATGATTTTTTAATCAATGCTATTTCTGTGATAACGTGACCATTTTCCCCCTTCGAACAACTACTATTTACAGAAAACTGACTTTAGCAGAAATTTGGCAAAACAGGACTTTAAATCATCAAACATATACAATGAAACCTTTTTTTTTAAAAACATCTAGCCTAAAAGGTCAAGAAAAAAAAGAATGCAGTTTAATTAGAATTACGTTAAAAAAAAAATTAGAAAAATAAAGCCCAGATTTTAAATTACAACACTGGTGACAATTATGAGCTACAGGCTATGGGTTAAGCATTTTCATCATTTACCACTAGGGGTGCCATTTTGTTGGTGAGTGCTTGGGTTATTCTGTATGTTTGTCATTTTAAGGCCACCTTTTAACAAATCTGAAATAAAATCAGACATTCCTGCTGTTCCAAACACAAATAAATAACAACAATTACAACCAGCGAGTGTACTTGTTAAAAACAGTGATATCTGCTACTTTTATCACATTCGTCATGTAATTCACTTAAAACAAAGACCTGTTTATCATAGAATGGCATAGATTTATGAGATAATCACGTTCTAATGAAGCGAGCGGTAGAAAAACGACCATCGGATGATCACAGGCAGGGTGTGGTAGAAGTTATTGCTGACGTTACGTTCCACCCCTCTGGCAGAGGAGGAGGACCGCCTGAAATGTGTTGTACATTCATGCAGAAGAAAGAAACTCGAGGATGATTACTGGACTTGCTACATTTGTGGAAAATGATAAAGCATCAAATCAACTGGTGCCGCGGAGAAGCTCAAAGGAAACGAAATCAAAAACAGCTTATGAGTACAGGTGAAACAGAGACGTCAGAGTTCTCGCATGAACAAAACAAGCCAGTCGTAATTTGAGGTGTGCGACATTGTGAGATCCGATGTGGAGCCGGAGGCAGGCACTGGTGACGAGGTTTCCCTCCGCAACATCCTTTGTCGACAGGACCGAATGGCGAAGCGCCCATTTCGGCTCGGTTCGATCGCTGGTGGGTCAGGCACGCTTAGAGACGCGGGAACGAGTTCCGTAAGCGTGTCGGGTTCCTTTGAAACGATTGGCTGCGTCTGCGTTTATGCAGTAATTACAAATATAAGTGCTTCCTGAACTGTCTTTTAGCAGGACAATTGGCACATTTTGTTATTTGATAGAACAACGTCATTAAATTCACATAACGGAGAGATCTGTGCGTGCAGATGGCGATCGGAAGGGCTGCTAGTCCTTGACCCGAGGTATGTTGTACGAGTAGTGTACGAGAGGGAGGCCTCGGCTCTGACAGAAGCAGGCTCTGCCGCACGCCTGCACCTGGTCTGAGCTGTCCGAGACGAACGAGTCCCCCTCGTCGGCGTACTCGGACTGCGCGGAGGGCGTGCTGCTGTCCGCCCAAAACCCCTCCCCGCGCTGGCACGCCGCGGCTCCTGCCAGCAGCGTGGGGCAGCTGTGAGACTTCACTAAGTGTCTGCAGGCCGACGAGGAGGACGGGGACGAGCAGGTCCTCGCGTGCAGCGCGGCCTCGCACTGCTCGCACACGACCGTCTCTCCGCAGAGCTGCGTGTACGCCCCGCAGTCGAAGCCCAGGTGCGTGGAGGAGCCTCCGTCCAGGACCTCGGACCCTCCGCCGCCGCCGTCGTCGCCGTGGTTTTCCGCACCGGCCTTCACCTCCCTGCTCGCGCCGCCGCGGCCGCGAAGTCTCTGCCAGTCCTCCCGGAAAGCTGGGCTGAAGAACACGTACAGCACCGGGTTCAGGCACGCGGGCAACGGGAAGAAGATGAGGGTGACGGACTTTGCGATCTCTGGGCCGCCGGCGGTCGATCCGGACCCCGTCAGGAGGGGGGCGAAGGAGAACGCCGCCACGGGGCAGAAGAAGATGCAGTTGGTGAAGATGAGCCAAGCCACGTGACGCAGGGCGCCCGTCTGCTCCGGGTCGGCCAGCTCCACCCTGCCCAGGTGGCAGTACAGCTGAGTGTACACGGCGGCGGTGAACAGGTACGCCAGCGCGTTGAGCAGCACCAGGACCACGGTGACGCTCAGAGCCGGACCCTCGCCGCCGGCGAAGGGCAGGCAGAGAGGAGAGGCCGACTGATCGCCGGAGTTCAGCAGAGGCAGGCAGGCCCCGGCGCAGGCCAGCAGCCCGAGCAGACCCGCGGCCAGCCTGAAGCGCCGACCTCCTCTCCAACATCCCTGATGGCTGCCGGCGCTGCGCCTGGATGACATCACCTTCCCGAGAATGGCCCGCACCGCCACGCTCCGCTCCACGGCAGCCAGCGAGAGCAACAAGACCGCCCACTCCGAGGAGAAGACCGCCAGGGCTCCTGTGATCTGACAGCCGGGCCCCATTTCCCACCACACGCCGAACTCGGCGAAGGAGCCCCAGGTGGCGATGTCGAGCACGGTCAGCACGGCCACGTACAGGCCCGTGAGGAGGTTGGCCAGGGCCAGCAGCCCCATCAGCAGCCGCGCCGGAGGCAGAGACGGAGGCAGAGAGTGGCCGTAGCCCGGGGCTCGGTGCACGGAGGAGAAGGTGGCCACCAGCACCAGACTGTTAAAGACCAGAGACACCAGGCAGATGAACCAGACCGTCAGACGAATCATCCAGGTCCCCAGGAGGTGCTGACAGGGCTTGAAGGCTCCTGAGGATGGAATTTAAATACTGATGATTTTTATACCGTTTTTTGATGATATTCTAGTAATTCTCATTGCAGAGTTCTACAACACTAATTAGAACATACAATTCAAATGAGGCATTAAAAATGTTTAGTTCTGACCTGGTGCAGGAGAGCAATGCATAATCATGGAGATTCTTTCGACACCTCCTCCACCTGAAATACATGAAAAACATGAAAGAAATGCAAAGAGAATCTCAGACAAATCAAAACAGTATTTCTGCTCATTTGATGTAAGTTTCCACATTTTAAGTGTCCTTAGCTTCTATCTGCCCCATTTTGAGATAGAGGGCTTCAATATTTGTTGCTCTTTCTAGCTGAGCTCTTATAACATTGGATTTAAAATATATATAAACTCATAAATAAGCCCACACATCTTATCGATTCACTGGACTTATTGAATATTCCATCCATTATCTATACTGCTTATCCGCGTTAACACTGGCAAACAGGATGGAACTCGAAATTGTTGCACAATACGGTACATCAGATCTGGAAAGTGAAAGTGTTGGGTGAGAGCGGAAAAATGATTTAAGGCATATTTACTAAACCCACCACAAATGGCTGCTGGGTATTTACTAACCCTGATGAGGGTAATGAGCACTGCCGCAGATCGAGTCATTTGAACTGAGTGTTGCTAAGACGGATCGACTGTTGCTGCACTGAAGTGAAGAGGAGCACACCAGTTGTATATTTGGACTTAGATGTCGCTCCAGCTTGGACAGATCAATAAAAACGACAGTAACTTTAGACTTCATGGGATTATGGCAAAATGTCGAGGAGATTTTAGGTCATTCTGACAAAGTTTAAACTCAGTATCTGACAGCATTTAATGGAGCATAAAAATTAAGATGTGAAACTTTTGCAGCACCACATTTCATTGTGTGTAAAATACATGCAAAACGGAGGTGGGACAGGTTAAAGTGTATTATTTAATCTAGTGTAATAGTGTCAGTTTTAAGCCCTAGTTAGAAGCACTATTTTACTAACTTCTGTCTAAAAACTGCTGCAAATTGTTCATAAATATGGCCCTTACTCTGCCTTGTGGGAGGCATTTATAACGTTTGGATGCTTATGGATATTGTGTTTTTGAGAAAGATTTTTTGGCCCCGTTTCTACATATAAAACTTGGACCGTAGCTTTCCCACCTGTTGATTTCTTCATGTCGTTTTCTTCAGAAGTCATCACAGAGTCACAACCGACAAACGCACAGCACTGATAGGCGTACGGGACAGAGATGGACCTGACAGCGACAGACATAAAGGATGCTTTAGACATACATGTGTGTTTGTGTCATTCGAATCTTCCACTCATAAGTCCCCAGTTCTACAGGTGTCATCTTCAAAACTGCTTGTTTGATCTCACTAGCGGTTGAAATGTGAAATGAAATCATGAAAAGCAGCAAATCCACACACACACACACACACCTGAGTTTGGGTAAGTACTTTGCACTCAGCACATTTTTCATCTGCGGGTTCCCCGAGAGCTTCAGTTGACTGACGGTGCTCAGGCCAGATGTTGGAACCACAGTCAGAGAGTTCATACTCAGATCTCTGCAAAAAATATATTTCACACAAGTTTAGAACCAATACGGTGATCCAGAGTGCAATACGTTGAGGTGACGGTAGAGCTGAGGTATGCAGGTGAGACTCACAGGTTGGTGAGAGCAGAGAGTGTGAGGAAAGCATCTTTGTGGATAACTCTGATATCGTTTCGACTCAGGTCCCTGTGTAAAGACCAGAAAGTGTAAAACTCACAATCTAAGCATGAAACACCATAAAGGTCAGTGTGAGTGTGTGTGTGTGTGTGTGTCTGGGACTTACAGCAAACGTAGAGCAGTGAGACCTTGGAAAGTGTCCCTGTCGATCTGCTGAATATGGTTGTGCTGCAGGCTTCTGTGTAATGTAAACAGGGATGTGATGGATTATTACTGGGAAAATAAGTAATAATGTAATAATGTGACTTTGATCTTCATTATAAAGGTCCAACGTGTTCAAAGCTCACATCTCCTGCAGTTTGATGCAGCCTTGGAAGGATGGAAGCTCCTGGATCTCATTGTAGGACAGATCTCTGGTGAAGTGACGCAAAAAGGCTCAACAATTAACAAACTGGGTCATCAATATAGGGATAAACGTGATCATTGTCCAAAAAAAAAGTCCAACTAGTCAACTCATCAGCAAGCCGTGTGTAGAATAAGGCAAGAAAAATACCAGTACTATGCAGGTGTGTGTGTGTTTGTGGGCTGTTTATTGTAGTATTTGTGGTAAAAGGTGAGGAAATGCTGCTTACAGAGTTCGAAGTAACTTCAGGTCCTCACACAGATCAGTGGGGACAGACGATATCTTGGTTCCAGAGAGAGTCCTGGAGGAGACAAAGCTCATCAGTCCATCACTGACACACACAAAATGATCCTCGGGTGGAGGTCAAGTCAAAGTTTACTCACAAGCTCTCCAGTTTGTTCGTCCACGTAAGGACAGGAAAGTCCACCATCATACTGGCACCTCGCAACATCCTGTGAGGCACACGCAGGGACAAACGTGATCAAAAAGGCACGGTTCACTCAGGATGACACTAGACACATGGGGCTGCACGTCACAAAGGCAAGACCGGAGTAATACAGGTCGTAAAATTGAATAATCACGGTTGACGTCCCGTTGGACGTGTTCCACAGTGACCTTTTCACTCGCACGGCCGTGTCAACAAGAAGCAGAGGGACTTACAGGGAGTGCAGGTCCGACAGATTCTGGAACGCCGAGGCTCCCACAAAGGACAGGGGGTTGTCGTACAGATGGCTGCAGAGGGACACAATTCAAACCAACATCATTTGTTATGCGAGAACGGCACCATCTCCTGGACATTCATCTTCTGAAGGCCCGGGTCAGGTCCCCCGACAGATTCGGAGATGTGGAGTGGAGTGCGGTGGGTAGTCTGTGTGCTGTGTGTCTTTGATGAGCGTGTCAGAGGATCCGAGTCAGAGTTTGGACTTACATGGTTCGAAGAAGAGGGTTGTTATGGAAAGCCCCTTCAGGTATGGAGGCGATGTCATTGCTGTGAAAGCCACTGCAGGAAGAAGGTCAAACAAAGTGTTACTACAAAATAAAGTTCAGCACATAGCACAGTCTTTGTCACAAACCAGGACATTGTTGATTTAATCATAATAACAGCCACTGCAGACACAACAGTACATTATGAAATTGGAAAAAAAAAAACTGGACAATGACCCAGGGGAACAGAAACGGGCCGATACTCACAGCTCCTTCAGCTTGGGCAGGGCCTTTATCGCCTTGGGAAAAACCATGAGGTTGTTGAAGTTAAGATCTCTGGGAAGAGAAAGAGACAGGAAGTTAGTGTTTCTTGGACGTGAGGACATCATGAGCACAGAAAAAAATATAGGAAATAAAACAAAATGACTGATTCTCACGGGTAAATTAACCAGTAAATGCATGTTGATCAGATCAAGCGTACGAGAAGCAAGACGCAACACACAAATCATTTCTCATATTTGGTCTCATAATAGTAGTTATGAGTTATGTAGATAAAGTCAATAAAAAAATGATAATACAATTTATGGGTGAAAGACTGTGTCAACAAATTGGGGATTTTTTGCATAATTTCATCAAAAAATGGGAAAAAATGCTGATGACACAGTTCAGTGTAAAAACATGTTTTCATGGTAGATACATTGTCTCCATTTTCAATACAATAGCATTCCAGAATTTCCTTTATTGCATTTAAAACTCAACAAAACGTTTCTTAACGGCTTTTCAGACTGTTACGCTCCAGTTTAGAGGATTTTTAATCTTAATTCATTATAATGTACCTGATCCACTTGAACTAACTGACAGAGACCATTCTTCACAATCACATTTTGCTACTTGCTACTTATGCTGAATTAAATTGAACTTTTTAAACTTTTTGATTGCTGAGATTGGAATGGAGGAGCGCTTTTTCATTCTGACAGCAGTCACTTTATTTCAGTAAACCTAAAGACTTCCGCCTCCACTGCATGATTATTAAACCGGTGCAGAATGAGTGATGAGGCAGTCTGTATTTTCTTACTTTTCATCAGCCTCAGATCTAATATAAATTTGATGGGCGTTACTCATCGTATTGTCGGCCTACTTTAGGCTAAATCTCTACCATGTAGGTGTTTTAACATCTGTTTTGCAATATACACAGTATTCAAAGACAGTGTAAAAAGCTCGATCAGGATATCCTCATTTCTCTGTGGTATAGTTCACTAGCCGTTTCACTATTTAAGGTTGCCACTAAATCATGTTTCATGGCGGTATGGCGGCGGTAGCAGGAGGAAATGGAACAGTGGGAGGGTGAAATTGATAAGCATCACAGACTTTGCTCTATTTATCCTAAAGCAATTAAAGGAGGAAGTGCACACAATGATGTCTGGAGGACTGCGGCAGAGGTGGGTGGGGAGCACACACACACACACACACATACTGTTTCAATGGTGCACTTACAGTGTCTCAAGGTTCACCAGTCCAGCAAAACAATTGTCTCCAATCTCCTTAATTCTGTTATTGTGCAGATGCCTGGAAAAATAAGACAGTATATTTACAGTACATAACGGATATAAAACAACGTTTGACATTCACCCTTAATATGAAACTATTCCAATACACATCTTTGACAACATTCATGAAACTGATCCCTCTTGAAGTGTATGCTGTACAGTGAATTATACAGCATAGGATGTGTAATACACACTGTGTATTTGCAGAAGGATATCCCTGCGTAAAACATCCAAGATCTTTTCTTCCTGTTTATTCTAAGGTGTTTATACTAGCTCTGCAACAATAACTCTCAATGTGTGTGTGGGGGTGTGTGAGTCTGTGTTTGCTTGTGTGTGTGTGTATGAATGAATAACAGCAGCCATTACAAATGTAATCTAAAAACAAATCCCTTTTGATTCATAATGCACCACAAATTTATCATTTCCAGCGTGCGTACAACTATTTTACATTACTGCTCCGAGCTCAGAACTCATATGCGAACCTCCATGGAATATCTCACTGAAAAACAGCGTGCATGGAAAAACTGAGTGTGAGGAGCAAACTGTTTTGTTGACTTAGTGGAGGTAGGCTGTGAAAATAATTACAATATTTGTGTTTGTAATTGGATTTGCAGAGGTTCTGAGAACACTTGCAGTGCCAGAGAAGGACACGGGTAGAGTCAGGTTGCACTGATTTATACTGGCAGAATGACGCTCGGTCTTAATAGTCTTAATCGCTTTTTAATTGACATGAACATATTATACTGATCTGATGCTAATTTTTGACATGTAGAAAGTCGTGATGAGTTTTATCAGATAAAAGTGAGGCTAAAAAAATTTGCATGTAGGTGCTTTTGTTACTTTCAACATGGGAACCATTCTGATCTATTCAACATCCATCACTCCTCCTCTGACTCTCCCCCCCAGGTCATTTTCGTAAACACGCCATGTCTTCAGCCTGGGTAATTAAGGCTCTAAGAAGTACACCAGCAGGTTGTTCCTGTCGAGTTATTTAGTGTTTGGGTCTGTGAGGGATGGCACAAAAAGTTCTCCTGACGTGTCTGTGGATGTGTAATCACCGACACATCTCATTAGTCACACTGAGCCGCTTCACAAAGAATCCTCTGACTGACAGCTGGCAAGGTTATACTCTGCTGTTCTGACCTTTCTGACAGAAACGATGACATAGAGTGTTGTGAAAGGGGACGGTCCATTCCTGTGAGTCCGAGACCTTCGCTTGAAATAAACTTTGGACATTCTGGTGATGATGATAAAACAGCAACTGAACTAACTTACAACACAACTAGACTGGTGAGGTTTGCGAAGGCGTTGTCTGGTATGTAGGAGATGCGATTCAGTGCCAGCGTGAGAGCCTGCAGGTTAGCCTGGTGTCTCAGAGAACCGACGGGGACCTCTGTCAGGTTGTTATCGTCCAACCACAGGTGGCGCAGTTGCTGAAGGCCTTCAAAGCTATCCTCCGGGACTGTGGTGATGTGGTTGGCATCCAGGCGGCTGCAGAGCAATAAAGAAAGAGAAAGAAATCAAAGAAAGAATCGATGAATAATACGTTGAAATGGAACTCACAACTTTCCAGTTATGCAAAGAAATCTGGCATTGTGTTGCGTAAAGATAGCAAAGTACACCAGGTGAATGAAAATCCAAACGCAGAACACTCACCTCCATTGTGACCCGATGAACGTGACTGACTTACAACAGCATAACCAACGCACACAAAGGTGGTTTTACACAGATTGCAATCTGATTAGGGGGTTTTCTTTATTTATTTATTTGAAATTTACTTGATTGTATTAGAAGTTTTACTGTATCAAAATTGTAACAAACATGTAAAGAGACACTGGTTGTCACTGAAGCAGATGTAAACCCACTGAATGTGGCAGAAGCTGAAAAACGTCATCCCAAACCATCTCAAACCTTGTGACAAATGGCTACTTGTAGTCACGCTCTCATTCTTTGGTCTTTACTCACCACTCGCTTATCAGTGGGTGAATGCTGATTAAAACTGATAAAAAGTAAGACTTGACTTTGTGTCTCCGTTTCCTCTTTGTATCCACTGTCTAATAAAACTCACATTATTCCACCCACTGTGATGGCCAATCTCATAATCTCTCTACCCTCACTTGTGAAAACTCACGAGAAACCTGAAACCCTCCCCTTATTGGAACTACTCATTCTACACATGAATGGTACAAGACGCCATTATTCCACAGAACAGAGCCACACGTCCTTCAAACTACCATTAGAGGGTTAAGGCCTTTTAAGACGGTCAGTGCTGGGCATTGATGGTAAATCTCATATGATATCAGATTTACACCTGGGACGAAATGTTCCTCTGTTTAGCAGATGATCCATGCTGCTTTAATAACTATAGATCCGTATCTATTCTACCATATTTTCATAAATATGGGAACAAAATTTTTCACTTAGATTCTAGTTTCATTCTTTACAAAACTAGTAAAAAGTACTGTTATCTCTCTGCTTGACCTGATTGACAAGGTTACCTTTGCACTTCAACATTTTTTGTGTATTTTCTTAAATGAAACAAACAAACAAATAAACAAATGAATGAATAAATAAAGAGAAAAACCTTTAGAAAAAAACATGAGAAAAAGTTTTAGATGGTGTAAAACTTACTTTTTGTCACGTGCAAATACGTGTGTATTTTTTTATGTATGTTATGATTGATCTCGGGGTGCTGTCAGATTTAACCGAGTGTGTTGAGTTTGTGTGATTGCACGATAATCCCAAAGAACTGCAAGGTATGATGTAAGTGATGACATTCTCATCTCAAATAATTGGACTGACGTTAAAACAAAGGGAGTAACGTGTGAACCGAACCCACGTTAGCTGTATAAGTGCTGCAGAGCGTTATGAACTCCTTTTCATGACAGTCTTTCACTCTGTTATCCTCCTTCCCTGACTATCTCGCTCTCCCTCAAAATTCCTCAAGTGTCTGTGCTGGAAGAAAAACAGTCTTGATTGACATTTAGCTCTCCGAGGCTTTATACAAAATAAGTCCTGGCTCTGCCATCGCATATTACTTCAGTTACAGACCTTAAAACCCTCACAGAGAAAAGACATCTGTTAAAAAGAAAGAAGAGAGCAGGAAAAAACAGAGGGGAAGCAGGGGACACGGAGTGGGATGCAGAGGGGTGATAATGGCTGAAAGCTGGATTTTCAGCACGTTTTTCCAGCTGGATCTACAGTAAGGCTGCATTAGGTCCCTGTCAACGGCAAACTAGAGACCTGTACATCTGACGGTTCCAAAGAGACTGACATTCAGTAGTCACAGAAAAGAAACTAAAGACAGAGGAGAAATGAAGCAAGAAAATGAGAGAGCGTTTGCAGTGATGAGGGAATCAAACACACGCTCCTGGAAATCCAACACTCAGGGCACGCATAAAGGAGCTGCCGATAAATGTCATCAATAATGTAGGTGTTGCCAAGACAGAGGTGGAAATTCGTAGAGCAGAGAGGATTTAAGATGTCGCTAAAATGAAGACTTCTTTCAATCTCGCCACAATTTGAAGGGCGAGGCAATCTATGTGTAAAAGTGTGTGACATGTAACTCATTCAGTTGATTGGTCACTTTATTTAAGTGAATAAATGAAAGCTTTAGATCTTCTATCTCACATGTTCTCTGTTCCACGTGTCGCACATGGACATCCTTTACAAGCAGCAATGTTACGCCGGTGTGATAATTAACAAACAGGAAGCTTTGTGAATTAGCTGGCATCACTGCAGCACATGTTTAACACACGTCCCCTGTTGCTGCTGTGATTTTCTGGGAATTTGTATTTATCTCTTGCGTTAAAAAGTGTTCCTCATCCGCGATCACATACCCAGCAGACAGATTATTATGCTGTAAGAATGCAGGTATCCATTTATCTATTCAAAACAGCAAGCGTGAGGACACCTTGGAGGAGGAGGATGAGTGATGTTATCCATATGTGGGTGGATTTTATCTCGTTACCGTGCAATGCCATGTGGTTTTCATTATCTGGATCAAAATTAAATTTTTTTACCTAAGGTGTTAATGTGGCCTGGAAGATTACGTGCAGCTGGTCCATCATGATATGGAATAAAAAATGCTCCTCAAAGGAGCGGTGAGGAAGGTTTGATACATCTCCCATCACAGGCAGCCGCTGATACTGCAGGTAAATGCACTACAGAAATGCATTATACAGTATAACTCCCAACGGTTTTAACGTCAGTGATGACAGTTGGAGCATCATCTCCCAACATGATGAAGGTTTCCTACGGGGAGCTATTACTTTGAATTACAAGGGAATAAATGAAAGTGCCTCATTTTAAAGTTGCCAGTTGGCATTTGTCCCCTTCCTTTTGTAAGGTGGGGTTTATCTGGAAGACTTTGACTGCATTGTTCAAAAGAAACTTTATTGCAGCAGTTACGAACTTTGCACCGACGCCGTAGTTTTCAAATTAACTTCAAGTAACGGCAGAATGCGTTTACGAACTTGGCACAAAGACTGTACAAATAACCCGCTGTGTGCTGTATCTTCCTGTCCGGGGAAATTAATCCTTGCCTGTCAGATTAGAACTGCTTCAAAATACATTAATCCAACCAAACGTCTGATAGGAAACGATGTTTAACAATGACTTCATTTTTACGTGTATGATATTAACAATGGCATCAAGAATTATACATCAGGACTGAAAGTTTGTGGGTGTGGGTGTGTGTGTGTGAGGGGCACTGTGAGGGAAGACTCACAGAGACTGGAGAGAAAGCAGATTCTTCAGGGCTGCACTGGGCACCGTCTTCAATTCATTATTCTGAAGCATCCTGAGGGTACAAAAATCTGGATTTTTAGAATATTCAAACAAACATTCTTGCATCATAACACCACAAAAACAATCTCATTTGTTCAGCTCATTCTTGTCTATACTATAGGCAAGTGTTCTTGATGAAGACTTGCCTGGAATACACATTTATTTCATCATTTCATGAATGTTCTTAAATTGCACAAAATGACAGGGCAGGCTAGTTGTTCTGAATACCTTTTCTCTTTGACTGTGCATTCATTTGTTTTACTCTATAATGCGAAAAGGAAAAAAATCAGATCCGGTGATTCTCCAAAACTGCTGGGTAAATAGTACGAGGAGGGACCACCGAGAGAGGAAATGTATGTGGAATTTGTTTACAGTGATTATAATGTTTTCATGAACCACATCAATTAGTTTATCAAACTGCATAATCTAGGACTGTTACTAGGACCAAGCTTATATCTATTTATGTTCTCAATCTAATCAAGGTGTTTACATTTCCTCCATCAAGACAAGTCGAACCGTTTCAAATTCTAATTGGAAAAGGACACAGAACGATGCAGCGCCTGTCTCCGTGTTTGTGCCTTCGTCGGAGCATTCAGGAGTGCAGATCAGCAGGACTTTGTGTTTTGGTCAGCGTGTCCCATGTTCTTGCAAGCAAACAAGGTTACGCTGACCAATGTAAATAATCCCATGACCAATGTAAATAAACTCGTTTCTTCACTGGGCTTGCATGCAACGCTCTCTTCAGCCTTTTCATAGCAACACACGGCAATGGAAAACTGCATTAAGCCGATTCCAAATGGGTGTAAATTGTATGACTATATTTAGGGTGGCATCAACTGGCAGTACCACAATGTTACCACTAACTGCAATATTTAGTTACGCCCTCCCCAGTGTGTGGAAAACTTCACACTATCACAGCCCTGAGTGTGTGTGTGTGTGTGCACGTGCGCATGTGTGTGTTGACAATGGTGGCGGCAGGAGCAGGAGGTGTGTGTGTGCTTACAGGACTTTGAGTTGATGCAGTCCAGAAAAGGCTTCAGAGTGGATGAATGACAGGTCGTTCCCCGCGAGTCGCCTACGTGGGAGAAAGATTCATCTTTAGAGTCGAGACATTAATCAAAAAAACCATCCAGCACAAACACAGCAACAGCCACATGGTGTATTTTATGTACGATTAAAGCGGTGCATAGTGATGAGAACTTCTTCATATCCAGGGCCTCAGTAGATTAGGTTCCAGCTATCACGTAAAACATGGCGCCTGGGGTGTCAAAGACATGTGTCCGTGCCACGGCCTGTTGTCACTTCGTCCGTCACCTGCAACAGATTAAAACTGGTCCTGGATATGGCTGAGACCCCATCCCGAACACCCCAAAAGACTATTGAGGCTATTAAAAAATAAAAGTGCCTCTCTGGGCCAGATGGAGGAGGGAAGACACTGTAAGAGAAATGTAAGTATAAAACCACACAATCCCCCTTAAAATCATGTCGTTCAACTTTTACACTCTTGCATCAGTCTCAGTCCACCAATATAAAACTCCAGCGTACACCTCCCTTTCCTGTTGGGTACAGGAAGTGTATAGGAAGTAGGGGTGTAAATAAGCAAAGGACAGGCTGACTGGGACACATAGCTCCAGCACACTATCTGGGCTAAGAGATTAGCAACAGATTTATCACTCTGCAACTTGAGTCAGGCCAGGCTGAATTCCGAGCAACAAGAGCTGCTGGGTGTGAGTCTGAGAACCGAGGCAGGCTGTGTTGGAAGCCCACATGCCCTTTATGGAGACCTCGGAGAGTGGTTTTGTTGATGTAAGTGTCATTAAAAAAACAGTTACAACGAGGCCCAATAATTAGCAAATTTTACACATAAATATCAAGAAGATGAAAAAAACACGGAGGCATCTGGTTACATCTTAAACACAAAAATGGAAACTTTCAGGAGTATTGTCTGTTATAAATTGCATTTATGAATGTCCAATGCATCTTAAAATATCAAATGTAACTATAATAATAATAATAACGATAATTATAATCGACAACGCAATTTGAAAAAAAGAGATTAAAACGCATGTAGTAGATTATCATGACGGGAATATAACAACAAAATCAATATAACAAAGGAAAAAGATTCAGCAATATGGTGGAGGGTAAAGGAGATATGAATGACATTATATATCATATATACTAATATTATATATGATATAATTATATTTAAAATCAAAATCTAAAAAAATAATCCAGATGTGTGTAAAAAAAATTTTTATGACCGTCCAACATGATGCAGAAACATTAAAGACAACAACACGTATAATTTACAGCTCACAATACCATGGCTTACTTAAATTTATCCTTAATGGATCATTTAAGAGATCCACATCAAATAGGCTGAATTATGATGATTAATTATATAAAGTATTAACTGGGCTTTTAACCCGTCCTTACTATAAGGAGCAGTGGGGAGCCACAGTGCAGCACCATGGGAACAACGCTACATTTACAACCTTGTGCCTCAATGGCAATAATCTATGTTTCTGAAGGTGTTAGAAACCAAAGAAGACACAGGGCCAACATACAAACTCCACACAGAGAGGACCGAGGCTTGAAGGGGATTTGCACCTATGAGTTTGCTGGGAGGCAGCCGTGCTAACTGTATGGGAGACTCATGAGATGCAGTTAGATTTTCCTGCAGTTCTCCATATGGTTTTAGACATTAGCCGCTAGTTGACGACAAAATTTGGTATGACCAAGTACCGGCACAGACAAAAATCAAATAACGCACGTCACGTTTAGGAAAGAACAGCAGACGAAACGCTTCAATCGGTGTAGTAAGTCGGAACCCTATACAAACTATTGCTCGGTGGTGGCCTTCACTGATTGACAGCTCACAGGCCCTTAACATCTTCGGGGCTGTTTTGGTTGGCCGTGTTTCACCTGAATAAAATCCCTGAAAGTTTGCTTTACTAATATGATTAATTTATTTAAATGATGGCTTCGGAGAAGAAACTTTGCAGTCCAACCTGGAACTATTTTGAAAGAACCTAAGCCGAGACAGTGATGCAGCGGTCACAAACCGTCAGATATTTAGTGAGAAGAGAGGTTATCATTGCCGAGATATGTTACTTTTAAGCTGTTATTGTTATTTATCATAATTTTCATGAATTGCTTTACATTTAATAGTAACGATTCACTGTCTTCACTAACGTTGTGTTCTCCTCATTGTTATTGCTAAGCCCCTCCCCTCCCTCGTCTACGGGGAAATTTCTTGTACGCATGTAGGGATTTTCCAAAATTTTCACATCCGTAGTAGCAATCAATGGCCTAAAAGCACAAATGAAAAGTTTGCCATAATCCTGAAAACAAACAGATCAAGACTTGCCACTTAATAACCAAAGCAATCATCTGAGTGGGTTAAAACTTGCGGCAAATACAATTTAAAACATAAGAACATGAAGTCACCCGGACTTCCCAACAGCTCAACAGGTATTTCTGCATGATGCACGTTATAAGAATAGCTTATTTCTTCATGTTTGCACTGCGCTAGCCTTACCAAGTCATTAAAACTGGCAATGTACTCTAAGAATAAGCCCAAACTGCTTTTACAGTTATGGTAGTGGCTGTGGAATCCTTTTCCAAGATCATTAAGATCCTACTTAACCAGGCAGTGTTGTGTACAATTCATCAAGAGCTACTGTGGAGTTTTATTCGCTGTGGTTGACCATGTTCAGCAGCTTTAAAAAAAGACTCACTTGGCTTGGAGACAAACCCAAGTAACGGCTCGCAAAGCTGTATTTCATTTTACCACCAAATCATCCAATCAATGCAACCATTCATGTGTCTCCAGTCTCACAATTTGTCATCAGAATGTCATATGGCAGCTCATTGAAGGTGTGTTATGAAATCCAAGACCACAAATCGCGATGACAGTCATGTCTGTGAATATGGGCATGTGTCGACCTGTAAACCCACATGAACCAGCTGTGAAATGGTAAGGCTGAAGATCGATACTCCACACCTCCAAATCTGAGGGAATGATTCTCTAATGGAAAACAACCCAAATCGGTACCTGGTTTTCTACAGTGTAGGTAGTAAACCCAGTACTGCAGTCCTTAAACTATTTCGGAATGCCCGTTATCCAAATAGGACAATCAACATTGTGCTTCAGCTTCAATGGCGCTGCAAAGTTTACTCAAAAAGCAAAGCGTGATAGCCTCGTATGGAAGTACTTTACACTCCAGCCACATGAGCAAAGGAACATCGTGGAACCACAAAAAACAATCTACAAAAGTTAACACGCAACAGATCCAACACGACAAATCTGCTGACCTTTTCACGGAGTTTGAACAGATGAGTTTCTTCGAGGTTCTATTTAGAAGGTGCTAAATAAGATTTTTTTCTTGTCCAGAACTCCAAGTTGTAAAATAATGCGTTTACTTTTTTTGTTCATCCAGTGGAGTTTATGAAGTCGTCCTAGCGTCTATGCCCATGTAGCCTTATTGCCGGCTAACCTTCCTGTGGTTGCCAGTATAACAAAACTCTCATCAAGTCTGTGATAAAGTAATATTGATGAATGTCACTAGTTTTAGTAGTTGTGCTTTTTATATCTGATGTCTCTTGTATATTTGTTCTATATCTTAACATCCACTGCTGCTTCATTGAAATAATTTACAACAATCCTTGAAGTACTTTTTACAAGACTGTGAAAGAAAACGTGATATTGATTTACATTCAATTTATTATCACAGTGCAACATTTCTAATGTTTTCTTTTCTATTTTATTGTGCTATCACAGGAATTGAGAATTGTGAAATTTAATTGCCAATAGTCTTGACTAAAGCATTCTTGTCATCGTTACATCCCTAGCAAACCCTGCGTCAAACTGTCATGTGAAGCCAGAAGGCAAAGCGCTCAATTTGGCCAAAATCTCAGGCTAGTGATGGGATGGATGGATGAATTCTTCTTGGTGACTTTATTTTCAACGAATAATGACAAATGTGGTGAATTGAATGACTCAACCATATAAAAGTCTGAATAGTCTAAGATCTGTCTCAGCCTGAAGCTGTTTAGTCCCATAAGTAAGCCCAGGCTGACATCAGACTGCTCAGCTATCCCTCAGCTTTCACAATATGAAGCACCTCTCCCCTTCTGCATCTTTCACCAATCCAGTGCATGTCCCCCCAGGCTTTGATGAAGACACAAGAATGTGCTAAGTCTTGCTGAGGAGAGCTTAAATCCTTTCCTTGTGCAACACCACTCCCACAGGTCTACCTTTTTCAAAAGCAAGTCTACCTTTTCCAACAAGAGGGGGGCTAACACCCGGCACCCAAACAAGACATCGACACATTCAAGGAAACCAAAAAGAAATCTGACAATACAGTCTAATTTATAGCGAAATCCAAACAAGCAACCCCTACAACCACAACATGCACCCACATTCGAATTAACCATCTTTTTATTCAGCTGTTGATATAAGATAAGCCTATGACTTCATTTCATTTTTACTGTTGGCAGCCAAAAAGCCGCCGAAAAAAAAACAGTGACAAAACAGCGCATTTAGCTCGTATTACTCATGGCGAGCCTTATAATACCTCTTTTTATTAGTTTTTGTCTGATGTGCTAAATAAGGTTTTGCAAATTAAAAGCTGTGAACTTATTCTGCCAATAAGCTAAGAATGGAATATGGAAAAATGACCACAAATACATCAGTCAAGGGTGATTTTTTTTTTTTTCAAGACCATACACAAACAGAGCGGAGGAAAGGAGACAGAGAATATCTATCATCATGTCTGCTGAGCCTTGTTGTGCCTATGGCAAAAAAAAGGAAGAGCCAGAAGGACACTTGCGTGACTATGCGGGAGGGAACGTTCCTTCCTTGTCTCCTTTCCTGTCCCGTATGAGAACGGCTGACTCTCTTTTCTTTGGCTGATTTCTGTCTTTCTCCCTTGATTTGCCCTCAGAGATTTTGTTAAGGTTCAATGACATGGCTGAAGCCCTCAAGCGAAAAAGTGAGCCACTGACGTTCGAGACAACTCAGGGAGGTTAAACTAACAGACAAATTGAGCATATACGTCCATCTAAATGATGACTTCAGAATACCTACATCAATCAGGGCCAACCACTGAAATGATCTAACACGGCGCATGACATGGAGTTCAGCTCTCACTGTATAAGTCAAGTAATATATCTTAAGTCTGGACTCCTGAGGGCCACCGCTCCTGTACAGAGGGAGCAGATAAGGGAGAGGGAGGGAGAGAGAAAGAAAGAAAGAAAGAAAGAAAGAAAGAAAGAAAGAAAGAAAGAAAGAAAGAATGGAGGCAGCACCAAGACTGGGTGGGCTTTGGCTTTGTTGCCATAGAAACCATTGTTTTGCCTTCTTACTTCCTGCCTTGCATTCCTGCACACAATGCGACGAAAACTAAATTGCATTTCAACAAAGCCGATTGGAGTGGTGTTTGGAGAAGAAGAGGGTGAAGACTCAGCCAGCTGAAAGATGCACAGGGGCTGAAACAACATGCCCACAAAGGCAGAGCGGGGCCGGACCCACTGGTGTGCGCTCGCTCGCTTGCTGGTCATTTTGCATTCTCAGGGCTGCGTGTTACCTGATATCAGGTAGACAGATTTTATCTCCGGCTCCCAGAGCTGAGCCAGACAGAGGAGTATTTAAAGAGTTTAGGAACAACAAACAGCAGCTAAGATTAGATATACGCCACTCAACAAAACTACACAGGGCAGATGTGCTGTTGCCACCCCGACCGTCTGGTAAAATAATAAAACCAACATAGAATTGCCCATGATTGCCATTTCAAAACACGTTACCTCATCACAAGTCTTTTTAATTGAGCTTTATATAAAGTATGTACAGTGTTTGAGAAATTCAGCTGACATGAGGGGCAGGCTCTGTGTGAGTTCAGTGTTACAAACACCTAGGTTCATAACAAAAAGCCAAGGCTAAATGTAAATACAGCACAGAGCAAATACATCACGAAGAAGAGAAAAGGGGCATGTACTCACAGTTCCTCCAAGTACGGGAAGTTCTTGAATACATATGCTGGGAGTTCAGTGATGTTGTTCATGCTCAGGTCACTGTGGAAACATGAAGAAAAACAGGAGCTGAGGCGATGACACAGAAAATGTAAGCAAGTTTTCAATCCCCACATCAGATCCGTACATCATACAACAAATTAGGTACATCTGAAGGAGAGAAGCTACAGTGTCATTTCTGGGCAGAGGAACAAAAGATGAACTTTCAAGTTCAAGTCAGCTTGACGACTCACTAATTGCCTCTGTAATTTTGGCACCTAACCATCAGGGAGATGATGGGCCTGGCAGGTTGAGAAACCTTTTCAGAATGAATAAATTCAGTAACCAATGAAATATCAGTTAATGATTCAAACATTAAGAGTTAGCTAGCATGCTAATGCTTACGGATACCTTCGCTGATCGATTGTGGAGATCTAATTACTAAAAAAATAATAATTATACAAAAGAACGAAAAATATTTTTTTTATATGTATTTCTTGTGAGAGGGTAGACCTATTTTTCTTATTAAACTTTCTTTTTATATAACAAAGCATTTAAGAGTTTGCTATCACATGCCTAATACAACCAATTAGACACTCTGAAAAGCTGATTCAAAGCCGTTGATTAATCACTGAATTAATCGTCCCAATAGTAAATTAATTGTTCAAATAATCACAAGATGAGTCAATTATCGAAATAATCGTTAGTTGAAAATCTATCTGACACTAAAAAGGAACCAGGTTTCTTTCTGAGTAAGGACACAATAGCGTGTTTGTGTCACCCATCCCTTATGGCATTTAGAATCATTTGACTGTGCCTGCATGACAGAAACCTCAACAAAAAAAGCCTTGAAAAGGCCCTTCTCTTTAGCCCCAGGGATCTTCATTTTTCAACCAACATCAAGTGAAGACAGGCATGTAGCAGCATGAAAAATATGCACACACTTCTTGATTTCTTCCCCACCAAGCTAATAAGACTGTATGTATACATATGCACACATGACTTGACTTAGACTTGTCAGTTGTTTCTTGGGGCCTTGATGTGGGAATCGAGAGGTAGGACGTGAGTCTTGCAAAACAATGACTTGGTCTCACATCTATCATAAGTGCAACAACCTAACAACTATAATGACAATGGAAACTAAACTTGTGGTGCAAGTGAAGCCTGAAAGTTGATTAAGTAATGCAGATCTATCAATTTGCCTTATTCTTTAAACTCGAATTGCCCACATACCTTTTGTGGTTCGTAATTTGCTGTTGAGTTTTTGAGTTTGCTGGCAGCCTTTATGCTTGAGGTGATAATGGTAGCCACGCAAGCCACAGATGATAAAGGTGTGATTTCTGCTCATTTCTTGGCTAACCAGGGCTGCTTCACCCATCCATCCATATTTTATTATCTGGATCATGGAGGAAGGATGCTAAAGAAGAAGCCCAGATGGCCCTCTAACTCATAACACTCTCCAGTCCTTCCCAGGGATCCCGAGACATTCCAACGGTAGATGAGATACACTATAAGGGTATTCTGGGTCAGTGCCGTGGTCTCATGTAAAAAATTTGCTGCATACTTTAAACGCATTATATGAGGTGTCTTCATACTTCTATCCCAAATTTCTATTTTCCAGCAGATAGCAAGGCATTATTAGAACTACGATTGTCCATCATTATGACAATGACTCAAGCGAGTCGCTGTCAGCTAGCTAGTATAGCAACACCACAACACCTCATAGCAACGTGACTGACTGGTATGCTATATGCAAATTTTCATTAAATGCAAAGATTTTGTCTCATTCTCAGGTTGTAGCTTGACTTGTCAATGAGTTTTCCAAAAAGTTATAGGATATTTAAGTATTTTCCAAAACAATTCCAGGTCTGGAAACCAGATTCTGTAACCTTTCATGGATTTTCAGAACTGTGGAAAATAAGATAAATAATTAAAAATAGCCTTCAAATGTGCTTCCTGGTGAAACAATATTCAAAACCAAATACATTGAAATCACAAGTTAAAACATTGTTGGCCAATTTACTGAGTGATACTATCAAGAGGAAAAAATATTATCTCATGTCTGCTGAGATGCGTAAGAATCTTGATTAAGAATCCACAACCCCACTTCAAAGTAAAGCCCTGTAGACATTGTATGTGCATAGGGAGATGGTACATAACAAGACTGAAAAAACATCCG
>OMNV01001792.1:5371-16346 GCA_900303265.1 Brotula barbata
TTCTATTGTCTTTACCTCCTTCGTAATATTAGTTTGGCCTGTCTGAACAAATCAATTGGGACGCTTTTTTTTTTTTGTGGTTTGAACATTGTCTAAGCTAGTTTGAAATGAACTGCAGGGGCCATTAGGCAATTTTGTTTTAAAAATCACATTTCACAAGTCAGATCAAGTTTAAATTTAATGAAGATGAATACAGTCATCCAGTAGATCAATGGAAATGTACATTTTGAATGCTTAAGTTAGAAAAGACACAAGCATGTTGATCTAGAATCACAGACGGTTGGACATAAGATAATATAAGATAATAAGATAATATTTACTTTATTGATCCCAAACTGGGAAATTCCAGGTAAACAAGGTTCGGTCTAAATTTGTTATAAACCGGACCTTGTTAAAGGTTCGCCTCAGCAAGGCATGAATTATGAATTAATTATGAATACAAATTTATATATGACTGAACACTGTCAAAATATGTCTCCGGCAGGTCACGTGACCAGCGGCTCAACAGGCATCGTGTGTTGTGTACATCAAACATACATACAGTTGTGGTGAAGACAACATATGAGTATAAATCAAATGAAGCAAAGAAACTCAAAATCAGGGGGAAAATTTTGAGTTTCATAAGGCAGAGAGACAGCCTGCGTGCTGTGGGATGGTATATCAAGATCATGGTTGCCTGGTAACAGGCCCTTGTAGAGCTGTCAAACCGGAGCTCTGTGGAGCTCAAGATGGGTCTCACTCAACTTCCACCTGTCCTGTGCTGGCTTTAACTCATTTAGAAAAACAAACCAATGCTCCATGCAGTCAGTCTGCATAGTGATTTACCCCTCCCCCCACACACGCACACACACAAAGGGGTTTGTGGATATTACCAGTCTTGATTATACAAGAGCAACCACAACAAGATAAATCAAGTCATATAATATAGAATTTAAAAAGCATTAAATCACAAACACGGAAGTCATAAAAGCAGCCCCAGACAGCAGCATATACATTTGATGGGTTTGTTTGTATGCTCCTCCAACGCAGCAGAGGAGCTGTTGCTGGACCTTTTGTAATGCAGCTCATTCAGATAAAACATCCAAAACTCAACATTACACAGCAAACATTTTCCTGTACAGATCCTAGCTGTAAACGATTTATCTTTGGTTTGACACATGATGCTTGCTGATTTGCTGGTCACATGACCCAATGGTGACATATATTGAGTCTTTTGTCATTTGTAAATTTGTATGCTTAAATCATATTTGTACTTTTGTCTTTGTTACGGACCAATTTCACTCGAGATTTGTAATTTTACACACAACAAATAAAGGCATGTACACAATTTTAGCCTGCTATCCCACTCCAGACAGGCAGAGACCAAGATGCTAAAGTAAGGATTCAGTTGGCTTCAGGTCAGCTCAGTCTGGCTTTCGCTGCTGCTCTGACTGATTTAGCCCCATAATGCCCCCCCAAGGCAGGCAACACTGACATGTTTAAAAAACATGTGATTTGCTTCTATTTCCATGTGACTGGTGCTCAGGTGTTAGTCTATGTCTGTCTTAAACAGGACAAAGAGACTCAAGCAGCGCCCAATGGACGTATTGGTTGGAAGCAGTTGTTGTAATGATGATAATATGGACAGGGCATGTTGAAGTTTACAATGACTGCATCAGCATTGTTGGTTATAAGCGGTTATAAATAGTCATTCAGAAATAAAAACAGAAAATGATATGAATGAAATCATTACTGAGGGTTAGAATTTATGCATGCACATAAACGGAAAGCGGCTGCTGACCACAAGGTAAAAAAACAAAACAAAACCCCGCCAAAACATGCCTTAGAGGCTTTTTAATGTTAAATCTTGTTTGTTGGTAGAAATACAGTAATCTGTTACACAGTAAATACGTTTACTTATGTATAACAATTTTTTTTTCTGTATTGTAGCTACATCACCATCTTCCATGCACTTCGTTACCACAACATAATGACAATGCGCCGTGCTGCAGCCATCTTGGGTGTCATCTGGACAACATGTGGGGTGTCAGCAGCACTCATGGTGAGGTTCTTTGATTCCGAATTCATCATGATCTGCTTCATTGTCTTCTTCATCATCTCCTTGGCAGTCATCTGCTTCCTCTACGTCTACATGTTCATGCTGGCCCGCATCCATGCAAGGAAAATCGCAGCTCTGCCAACTAGCGGTGAGAGGAAGTATTGGCGTCTGCGGTGGGGGAGTGGCAGCATGAGAGGGGCCCTGACCCTCACAATACTATTTGGCACATTTGTGGTGTGCTGGGCACCGTTCTTCCTCCACCTCATAATTATAATGGTGTGCCCTATGAACCCATACTGCGAGTGTTACCGCTCACTGTTCCAGCTGCACGTGGTGCTGCTGATGAGCCACGCCCTCATTGATCCAGCAATGTATGCCTTCCGTAGCGCAGAGCTCAGGCACACCTTTAGAAAGATGCTGCTTTGTTCAGACTGGAAGCAATGTTGGAAAGACTTTATGAGATGAAATGTGTTAGAAAGAACTGGCATGTCCTGGAACACCATGAACTGAATTATTAAAACTAAACCTCCAGCATATGGGAACCGTCTTTTGTGGTAGTAGGAATGCCAAGCTAGGGACTTCTAAAATTGTGTCCAGACATAACTAAAAGCAGCAAAACATTAAAGGACTAACGGCCAACAAGATTAGAAACTCCCCCCGAAGTCCAATTCCCCGTCCAAATCCAGCGGCCCCTCCAGCGTACACTGCTCTCCTTTCCCCTCCCCTCCCCTGAGAATACTCACGGTTTTCCTGGGTGACACTGGTCCAACAAAGGATCTCCGTCTTCCTGTCTCTCTCCGTGTCCCCTATCTGTGAGGTATCTCTGCTGCCCTCGCACACCTGTGTCTCATCTCATCATCAGTACCTGGTTGAAGGTGTGGCCATCAGCAGATCATTGTCTCATTGCTGTTTGTCTTTATTGCAGGGTCTCGTATAAAATCACCTCAGTCAACACATTAAAACACATCAGATGATAAAAAAAATGATAAAACCAAGCAGCCAAGCTAAAAAATATTGTAAGATAAAATACAAACAGCATTCAAATAAAATGCATAAAAACAGAAAAGGCAAAATGGAATAAGAAGAATACCAATTAAAATCCACACAACCATGAAATACACGCAAAAGCATTTATGACCCCGTCACCAAGGTTAACATCCCCATCCACTCCTGGTAATTGGACCAGCACTTTGACATCCTCATGCCTGTCTGTGTGTCTGTCCATCTCTGCTCCATCGTCCTCGGCCATCTGCATTCCTCTTAGATCTGGCTGCAGTCTCATTTCTGGCCATGTGTCAGTCTCTTCAGTCCCTTTGTGTAAAAGCTGCACCACAATTACAAAGGGTGCAGGTGGTATTTCCTCCTAAAATTATTTGATTTAAAAACATTCTATTTTTATATTTTACTTTGACATGGATCATTGTGTACCATTCATCTTTTACTTATTCTAAAATTAGAATAACGTTTCATCACTAAGATTTTTTGCTTTGTTCATACATATAAAACATTTCAATTTCACACCCTTGCCAACACTGGTATTTAACTGAAGTTTACACATGCGTTTGTTATTTTGCTTGCGACTGCTTTTTATGAAAAATATATTATTTCTTCTCCGGGCTGTGCATTTTCTCTCACTTTACATAATGTAGGACTGAGCATGCACTTAGCAGTCATAATGAAGCTTTACCTTGTCCACTGTCATATCACGTTGCTCTAAATGTTTGGCTGTGGTGTTACAGGATATCTAAGTACTCCTCATTCAACAACATCAACTCAATCTGCATATGTAAAACAAAAACAACAATGCCAGTATGGAATGTACACTGAGACACTCTTACTGTTTTTCATCGTGAAGAAGAGTTGTTTTATAAATTATTTGGTTTCTAATAAAATGCATTTATTTCATGGGAGCATATGTTGTTTACATTTCTTTTAATCTCACAACTGACAAAGAATTGACAAAAAACAATCAATGGAAGCCAAGACAGTTATTTCTTTATTATATTGTCTTTATCTGTGTTGAAATCAATAATAAATGTCATGGCTCATCCTGAAAATACAAATAACACAGATAGATACTTTTTTGTGGTAATAAATCAAACACGCAGTATGAAGAAATGCATAGCATCTACAACTGATGAATGCTGTACAACAGATTGGTGCATTTTGTGAAATGAATCAGTAAAGCTTCTAGGTTGAGAGGCTGGCACACTGAACAACACTTAAGAGATAGCGCTGTAAAGCTGTACGTACATTCATTTTTACATTTTAACCTAATAGATTTGTATAGAGTTAAAGACAGAGGTCACAGCAGCATATGGTGAGACGACTCAGTAAATACAAGAGTCGGGAGATAATGAATAGGAAGTCACCCGAACCAAGTTATGCAACAGGAGAGGGACTCAGCATTCACATCATTAGCAGAAACGCCTGTGTTGCTGAGCTCTGGCAGATTTGAGGAAGCTGCAGCAAAGATACAGAGGCACTTGAAAACCACCGCTGACTAATGATGAAAAGGTAAAGTTCAGCAGCAGTCAAAAGGAAATACACAATGTCGACGTATTTTTTCAGGTTGGGCATGGTGTGAACACGTGCAGTAATACACTTCAACAGCATCTGACATAGCATTCTTACATAGAATATTCTCACTTTAGACATCGTCCCATTATGAGAAATAGCTTCATTTGTTTTTATTGGTCTTACGCAACTTTCCAGCAGCAGTCAAGAGGACGGCAATGAATCACTGATTGGAGAGGACAGTCACAGGACACAAACAAGTCCAGCTAGAATAGCAGGCAGTCCAACAGAAAGTGTGATGAATTCAAATGAACCTGACAACTAAAGGCTGTGTTAATAATTACATCATGAAGCACCATTATGGATAATTAAGATATACCGTGAGCAACTTTCCCACCGCCACTTGCCAAGCAGAACAGTGCATGTGCAGTGTATTGGCCGAAGAATTGACATTTAACAATTAACCAGTTCTTGGACATAAATTCTCCGATTCCACCAGTTGTCTTCTCAGTCTGTTTTCTCAGTGCTCGGACAGAAATTCCTCTGGTTGTTGTTCTCAGTCTGTCAGTTTTCTCAATACTTCTCTGTCATGGAACAGAAGTTGGCACAGGCATTTCTCAGGCTGTAACAACAGATGATCTCTTTAAAGGTCTTCCTCATCTCTTGACTCCTAAAGGCGTAGATCAGCGGGTCGATCACAGAGTTGCACATTATGAGGATGAGGTACATGTTGAAGTGGGACATGAAGCACACGCAGTAGAGGTTCCGTGGACAGGAAATCATCAGGATCAGGTGCAGAAAGAAAGGAGCCCAGCAGACGATGAAAATCCCCAGGAGAATGGTGAGTGTGACGGCGCCCTTCATGCTGGCCCGCTGGTGGATGGAGTTGTAACCAGGCAGGGCGGCGATGCGTTTCACGTGTGAACGTGCCAGCATGAACATGTGGCTGTAGAGGGAGGCCATGAGCAACAACATGGCAAAGAACATGGAGACCAGGCAGATGATGACAGGCGTGCTGTCTGAGTAGATGATGAAGACGATACCACAGCCTGTGCAGAAGGTCCAGATTCCACCGATAATACAGCCGGCTCTCTTCACTGTCATGATATTGTGGTATCTCAGTGCATAGAAGATAGTGACATACCTTTAAAAGAAATAGCACACAAACACTGATGAAGAGTCATCAAGTACCCCAAAGAGTTTCTTGCATCTCGTTCCAGAGTCCTGGTGACAGCGACAGTGAAATTTTTGTGAGCGGCTTTTTTTCTTGTTGTTTTGTGGTGATCAAAAAGTTTGTATATTGCGGTAACCATAATATAATATTAAAGGTCTGTGTGTATGGAATGGAACTCTTGAATGTACTTTTACATTTATGCAAAGTTAGCGGATCACATATCCATCACATACTGACGACTGTGTTTATGGTGAATCAACAGAGAACAAAAGTCACTTTGGTTGTTTGTTTTTGAACAAACTGTGTATGTTTGTAAAATCAATCAATGATTAGTTCTGGTCAGGCATAAGAGCACTCTGGCAGTGTGACCACTGATAGCTTATTTAGATTTTATTGACATTCTGTATTTGTAGAAACAGAAGGTCTGCTGGGGAACAGGAGAATCTGATAATAATCATATATTAATCTTTAGTCTATTTTTGTTCCATAAATGCTAATGCAGACTAAATTGTATCATACTGTGTATTCAGTGTGTGCTGGCTGAAGAATGTAGGGTGGAAGTAAAATATACAAGAAATTTAATTAAATGGGTTCGAGTGGTTTAAAGTTTGGTTGGTTCAATGTCGACCTTTGCTGCATGCATGAACACACTCCCTAGAAAATGCTCCCACATGAAATTTCCTTGGTTGGTGTTGCTGGACACATATCAGAAACAACAGGATTTATTGCAATTTTTCCTTACCACAGCGCTGCATTGTGAGCAGTTAACGCAAGCTGTGCTGCCAGCACACCTCAGCAACAAAAAAAGCACAGCTGTCTAACCAATGAAATATGGAAGATTTGCATGTGTGATGTAAAATAGGAAGAACACATATCACCGTAGCCACTGCGGCGCTTTCTGTTTTGATTTAATTGCAACAGCTAAAATATTGCAAAAGGCGATCGTTTATTATTTTCCCCCACCCCCACCGACCCAGCTCTGTTATATCCACTCATCCAAACATCATTACTCTACCTGTCCACAGCAATGGCCAACAGGCTGCACATCGACGCGACAACAGAGATGCAGATCATGGAGTCGAACACGTTGTCCATCTGCCGAATGAAGTGGTCCTCTACTACAAGCTGTCTGTTGTTGAGGAGGTAAATGATGATGGTCTCCCAGGCATTAGACACACTCACCAACATGTCAGCTACGGCCAGACTGTAACGATCACACAGGTTAAGTCAAGGTTTGATCATGGAACATCTACATAAAGAAGTCATGAGCTGGCAACCAACAAGCTTTAAAATGAGTCCCAAGTCCAAAATCTTGGAAGCTAAACAAGGAGCAAAGTGTTCTGCAAAGAGCATATGAGCAGAGGGTGGAGCAGGACAAAATCTACTTCAACAAGGAGTGAGCTGTTCAAACGACCTGACCATATTCCAATGCAGACTCTCAAGAAGTTTACAGAACATATTACACCAATGAAATAGTGGTGCAGTCACTAAATTAAAGTCATTAGCCATTAAATGGAGTGATTTTAGTGTGAGATGGTTTTCCTTAGCGACAGTAATGTAAATGATTGTCAGGAAAAGGGATTTCTATCTGCTGTGCTCACATGCTCTGGTTGAATCACAGTAAGAAGAATGACAAAAGCTCATACATATATAGCTTGACAGCTAATATACAGCTAAGTCATAAGACTCCCGTCACAGTCATGGTCTTTTACTGGTAAAGTTTACTTGCCAGATTAGATTATGTCAATTATGTCAGGTTGAGTCCTGCGCCATGAAGCGGATGCCAAATCTGACACCAACTCTTGGAGTCCACATGGACAGAGCAACGGGTACGTTTTTGCTCAAGTCCCCAAAAATTTCAAACGAACATCCCCAATAGGCATAAAAAATAAAGAATACGTCCATCCAGGAGCAAAAGGTCACAGACATCGGTAAGGCTAATTTTACCAGGGAATTCATAGCTGCTTCCAACCAGCCTGTCAAATACCATGGCATATTTGTGTGTGCCTCGTCTCCAGCATGTCTTCCACATCTGTATCTAGCAAATTTTGTCAGACAGACAGACAGACAGACAGACAGCCTACTACAAGACTAAAATACCCCTTTCTGAACAGAAAGTGACCTGCACAGACTCATCTTAAATTAGTCACAGATTTAAATTTTTTCCTGGACGAAACCAAACACTGTGTTTGACAATACAGTCATATAATTCTTGAAAAGTGTGCACACATAATGTAATTATCATGGATTGGCAAACAGAGCTCAAACACTACTAACGGAACCAATATTCCTATTTCATTTGGGGCTATTTTGAAACATTTCCTATGCTCTATTCACTGCAGCACTGTTGTGCACACAGAGTGATAGTAGGCCATTTTAGATACTCGCTCTTAAAGGATCCTAGCCAAAATGGCCTGGAAAAGTTGGACTCAAAAAAACTTGAAGATAAATTATTTACCTGCAGACGAAGAAGTACATGGGTGAGTGGAGGTTCTTGTTCTTAACTATGGCAGTGATGACCAGGATGTTCTCCAGCAAGGCGATGATACCAAAGATCAGAAAGACCTGTCACAGTGGAGAGATGTAAGGAACATATGGATAAAGATGAATAGATTTTTTTTGCATAGTTGAATAAGTGTATTTTGTAATTTACATTAGGATAGATTGAAACACAGTAAAAGTAATAGAGCACATATAGAGACAAATGCAGACCTCTACAGCGATGTGGACCTGTTCACATGCTGCAGGCTTGCTCGTGCTGGTCTTGTCTGGTAGCAGTGGAGGGGGCAGGGTGTAGTTTTGGTGAAAGTAAGGATAACTCCAGTTACCAAACAGCACCTCCTCATGGTAGGAGGTCTCATTGGACATATCCATCCCTGCTGTGGCTTTGGTCCAGATCACTGCAGCTGTGGTCTGGATGACATTTTTCCAGCAGGCTGTCACAAAGAGAGCAGAGGGCAGTTTAATTTTAATTTATAATTCAATCCAACAGTCCACCTCCTGGATTTATGCAACCATAAAATAGGAATTCTAACAGTGTAATGGAGATATGATCTTGTTTTTCCATCCCAAATCTAAAATCGTGTTTCCTCTAAAACTATTTTCAATAGAGTATAACTTTTTTTAGTCTGTTTTTGTAGCCAGAAATGACTGGAAAATAACGAAAGAAGGTGTTTTGGGTTAATAATTCAAAGCATTAGTCACACCTCACTACTCTGTTTGGGTGGAAGGAAAGTTGTGCCAATTTCCTGCCTTGATAAAATACAAATTATGGTAACATAACATCAGTATGCCAGGTTTGTATCGAGAGATTATCGATCTTGCAGAATAAACCGTTGATTCAAGATGTGAATCCAGATACATGTATTAGATTAGAATGACCTGTTTAAATGATGCTATGCTTTTCTGAGAGGAAAAATCATGAAACATTGAGGGATACCTGCATCATGGGGTTATGAATTCTAAATACTGTTTTCTTAGAACTGTGGTCAGTAGCAGTGTTCACCAATGTCAAACTTTCAAGACTCCAAATTACAATTAACTACCAACATCAGCAAGACTATTACAAAAACAAATTGATTTCACTTCACCATTTTTGGATGTAGCTTTTATAAAGTGAATTTCCAGCTCAAAGTATTGTTGGTTTTTCTCTGACAAACATTGTGGAAGGTCTTATGATGTGACAGGCGAGTAATGTCTGTGTCTTTTTGATTTGCTGGGTGTCACTGACTGCTTGCACATGATCAAACTTGTGCTGTGCTGGGTGGGTGGAGGGATTTCTTATGACCTTTGCCACTACTCAGACTTCATCTAAGCTATTTAGTCAGGTCAGGTAGGAAAATAGTGAAGGAAAAACATCAGATGAAATGTGATTTCACCATCTCACACACATCTCAACTGATACAAAATGACACTGCGGTTATGTTTACTGTCTGAAATACATCAGGCGCCTTGACATGATGCTCTGCGGAAAACATCAAAGATTATGTTTTTGTCCTAAACAGACATTATGAAACAATATCCTGGTCAGTGAAATTCTTGCAGTACACCAAACGCATGTGACAGGATGCATTTGGAAGCGTACGAGTCCTGCTGCTCACAACAGATAAAGCAAACATTTATGCAATGAATGAGTAACAGAACGACACAGACAAAATAAAGCCATTCAAGCAAAGGCTATAAAGACCATTCTGCATAAACCCAGCTTGTCTTGCACTTATTTCAGCACAATGTCATTATCCAAATCCTAGACAAAATGACAACATGAGCTCGGCAGCTAATTAACTCTTGCTGCAGGGATACATTTTAAAAAGACATTTTGCTGCTGTCATTGCACTTTGAACATATAATTGCAGCGAATGTGAATTGTGTCGTAGCAATTGGATTTTTTTTTTCTGGCACAGTACTAATCTTTTCACAGAAATTGTGACAAAAGATATTAATATCTTTAAAGGCTTAATGACTTAAACCTCTTACTGCTCCACCACAACAATTGAATGCAAAAAAAGTTATACATAATTTTACATTATATCTATCTTTTAAGAGTACATTAAATTCAAAGTTTACATTTCACCACCAAAGTTAGTATTCATTAATAGCCATATAATATAATATTATTCCTAGACATAATTTTTGACAGAAAATGCAATTTGCACATACTGTTTTTGTCCATATAATATTTTTATTTTATGTAACATTTAAGGTCAATTTAGTTTAATCGGTACAGACACAAAAGAAAGTGCAACAATCGTGTAAATGTGTTTTGAGTGCAGTGGATATATAAATATGACCTGGCTGGCTCAGTTTGGCCTTCACAGATCATAAAATGTTTATGCAGCTTTGTTGCATGAAACTATTGGGATTTCATCAACCAAGCTTAATAATTCTATCTTTTAGACTGTTTACAGACATACATTCACTAGCACAGATCAAAGCCTGTCAGCTGAGCATTATGATGCAATAATTGATCTGGGTGGTGGGTGGGGTGTTCATTAATGATACGAGATCACATGGCATATCCATGACCCCCTAATCCTGTCTGCCTAGTTGGTTAGTTTGGTTTGACCTTACCTGAGATGAAATCAGATGAATTAAATTAATCTGATACACTTGTGAAAATTTCCTCTATATTTATATTTACACGATCTAGTTCTTGCACATTTTATTTCTAATTTCCAATCAAAGAGTAGCACACAGGAGACACGTGATCGGGTGAAAATATACTATAAATATGTTCTAAAAAACAG
>OMNV01001792.1:16366-46821 GCA_900303265.1 Brotula barbata
TTTTTTTTTTCTACACAATTAAACTCTATCATCTTTTACATCTTTCAAAATCTCTGGGGAAAACAACAAAAACGCGGATAAATCTTTTTAATGCCAAGTAAATCTTTCAGATTGCTCAAAAAGAATCTATTGACTTAGTATCTGGAGAATGTCTTTCATCAGAACGCCATGATGACACTGACTGATTTAATTCGCTTTTATTTCCTCCTTGGTTTGAGGCAGAGATATTGGCGTCACTCAGACATTAAGAGGGGATTATTAGACGCCGAAAGATACAGGTGATGTTATAAACTAACATCTAGACACATAGTTACACAATGTGACTTAATTCTCTTGACGAGCTGTTTGACACTGGTGCGATAGGAAAATGCTACATGGATTTGGAGACTATAAGTGCGGCAATTTTCTGCAGGAAAAGAATGAACACTGAATCCAGGGCAACATTTTTCATTCTTGTGTTCTAATTTTGAGCCAAAAGAAGGAAAAGTTGCGATGATAGAAAACACTCACCCACGTCGTCCCTGGGAAACACCCCGCATTTCAACACATAGAAATGACTCAATTCGTTTAGGGACGCCGTTAGATGAGATCCCCAAAGGACATTCCTCTGGCTGTGAAATCACATTTTGTGTAATTATTAGCAACAATGACAAATTAGATTCAAGGATGGGTTTGATATTACGCCACTTCATAAATCCGCACATTTTTCTAACACTCAATTTACACAGCAATCTTGATGTAATGATGCACATTACAAACTAAAATATTCACACAAATGACTAAATCTGTCATCGGGGAAGATATAACCAAAGTCTGAAATTATACAAAGTGAACAAACAAGGAACAGCTTGGGATTTTGGCAATAAACACCCAAACATGGAGGACCTTGTTCTAGGTGCATGAGTAACCCAGACTTGTTACTTTAAAATGCTTAAAAATGGCATCTGGCCCAAACAGGATCAGGACTGAACTGCTTGGAATTGATGACTGTAATGTAGGTGACAAATATTAGCAGCATTTTGACTGCAAACCTGGGTTTTGTGTCACTGATGTCAAAACACACCAAAGAAAAATGCAAGCCCTCCCCCCCCCACAATAAACAGGGGAAATAATATCTTTTGAAAATAACACAGACATACAGTACAGTACTGTGCAAAAGTCTTGGGCCACCATTAGACTTGATGTTTTAGGAATGCTATCTATCGCTTTATTAGAATACAACCTGAAAATACAGGAAATTTGTATACAGTATTAAAAAACTGTAAAAATTTCAGAAAAGAACAGCTTCTACAGGCTGTAGTGTCAAGGATTTAGTGTGACCTTTCCTTACACAACCAGGCTCTCTTCAACCTAAATGGAATGGAACCCTAATTAGTGTCATTGCTAACACCTGTATTTGTCCTACTTTCATCACTGTTTCCTGTCAGAATGACTGCTGGGAAAAAGGTCCATTACACCAGGCTTGATAGGGGTGGACCAATACCTTTGCACAGTACGGTATTCGGAAATTGGAAAATCAAAAATATAATGAACTAAATAAAATAGAATTTAAAAAATAACTATGATACACAAAGTTGCTGATAGATAAATTAAAATAATCACAGACAAACTAAGCTAAGTGGATGGGAGCCTTTGGGTTTTTTGGACTTCATCTATCATTCACTGCCAAGTACGGGTTTCAAGAGTGTTCATACAGATGTGTCGTTGCTGTAATCAGCTGCACTCCAGGGCCCCCGCCCAACTTGGAGCCCCAGGTAATTGCCTATCTTTTGCGTCCTCCAGCTATGCCTCTGACATTTAAAATCTTGGTTTATTTTTCTAAGTTGATTATTCCATCCTTGTTTTTCACACTTGTGTTCAATATTAAGGCGCTGCATGAAAGCATCTCTGGGCAGACCTGGGAGATTATCAAAGATTTTCGTTCCAAATGTTACATCACCCTGCTAAACGGCATAGGGAGAAACCATCCTCGGAGCTAATGGAAAGCAAACATTTAAGATGTGGTAGGGGGCTTTTTTTTATTAGTAGAGAAATTAACAGCTTGGCCAAGAGTGGCTCATTAAAGAGATGCAAAGTGCCTGGAGAGGACCTCTCTGCAAAACAAAGGAGGAAAGTGCTTATCAATTCAATTCATTTACAGGTCAGGGCCACCAGTGCTTCCTGATACGCCGTGTATATGTTCACATGCATGATCCCACCTGGACTGCAGCTGCTGCTTTCATTGTGATTTAGAGCACATGATGAGCGTTGTTGCTAGGATGTGACAGTACACCCCGCTGCGATCAATACACCTTTATGTAACAAACCACCCAGTCTTTTACAAGTCACAGTCTTCCTTATCTTTTCCATTAAAGCTTGTTTGGTATGTGGAGATGTTCAGTCGTATTTTTGTGATAAATCATTAATCATGATTAATCATCCTCTTCCTCACATCCCCTGTGATTTTGATAGCTCTACGCCTCTGATGTTTGTCTCTCCTGCTACATGTGCTTCCTCCCTTCTACTTTCACTGTCAACCTGCAGGGGTGGCGGGGGAGGGGTGGTATTGACCAGTGTCACAATAGCCTTGCTCAGATGTGATATTAAAATCCAATCTGAGCTGTTTCCATCTGGAATAGTGAAAGCCTGACAGCACCAAATGCATCCTCGATGCGTCCTGAGATCGGATAGCCCAGATCACATTGAGAGGTGCTCTGGGCTGTATGAGATCAGATAAGTGTGTGTGTCTAAATACCTCCTCAGGATGGTCAGTTAGAATGGGTAGTAATGTACTTTTAATGACCTATTTTAATGTTACACCGCCGCTGAGCTCCGTGTGTGTGTGGAGCGGCAGCCCCGCCCACAGTGAAACAGAGCAGGAGAGAAATGCACGACTATACGCGACAGTTGAATGCAATAGAATGTCTAACACTGCACTGAAACAAGTGCACATAAATTAGGTAAATGGACTGCTTTTCTATAGCACTTTCATCCAAAGCGCTTTACAGTGTTTGCCTCACATTCATACACCGAGAGCCGAGGTAACCATGAAAGGCCCACTTGCTTGCCAGGAGCAAGGTGGGGTTCAGGTCTGCTGAGGGACCTTCAACATGGAGGAGCCGGGTATCGAACCAGCGCCCCTTTGATCACCAGGCGATCACCTTACTACCTAAGCCACGCTTAGATACATATCATAAATAAACAAAATATACAGCTGCTCAACACACACACACAGGCTCAACAGCAAACAGGTGAAGTACTCCAGTTGACAACGACTGCACTCGTAAAGTAACGCAATAAAAGTCTGGCAAGTAAAAAGCCAATAAATCTAATTTAGTCCAAATTGTAAGTCTTCTTCCTGTTGTGGTTGTTGGTGCAGCCGAACAACACACTTAAATGATTGCCTGTTTGCGTGTCACTTGTGACACACTCCGTTGTCAAATGATTTGATTGGCTATGTTTATGAGCCAGGGAGGGATCAGTCATGCAAATGTGAAACTATCGGACTATCGGATCTGGAAAGATTTGCTTATTGTGATTGGTGTGTCTATTGGCGAATGGTTACACTAGGAAATGGCTCCAATGCTAATGTAAAATTACACACCTCGAGATAAGAATTGATGTATGTGTTTATTTGCATATAGAGTGGGGAAGTAGGATGCATTCCTGGAGACAAATTTGATGCCGGGTATGGACAGACGCACGCAGAGCTGGCCACTTCAGGTCCAACAAATAGTGAACAAATGAACAAAGAGTGAACAAATGAACAGAACAGAGTGGTGCATATCAATGTGAAATATCCTGAAAAGAGGCCAAAACAAATTGCTACGATCCGTGATCTCTGAATGGAACACCACAGAGATGCATAATTACCTCCAACCAAGGCTGTGGTTGCCTCATTTGTTTATCTGATTGCAGCATTACTCAAAAAGACATGTGACTGATTCTGACTAAAATTGATGCAATGATGGCAGAGAGAAGAAGATGTTCAATCATTTTGCTGGATTACATTTTTTTTTTTTAGATGTCCCAACATAGCAAGATATGATTCTAATGTTACATAATTTTAATCTCAAAGATCAGTAAAATAAAAAGGTTTTGCTGCATCTCTGCTTGTAATGAGGAAACACTTTCTCTTTAGGACAATAGACTATTTTTCTAATCTGTTCTTACAGACAAACACAGCACTGCATATTTTTCATATCTATCTCTATTTTGTATGTCCGGAGGACTAGGATCGATAACCTGCTTAATATGTTGTTCTAACAAGACGAATTATCTCTAAACTTATTGAGCCTTGGCAGAGGTGGCAGAGTGATAAGCTCTAATGAATACACTTCGACTATATTATTCATCCAATGTACAGAAGATATCAAATATGACATCTCAAATATGGAAAGAAGGATCTCATGGCCAAACAGTGTAATATGTACTATTGTGTAGAACATAGAGAGGAGTTAGCGAGGAAATGACATCACTCCTTCATATGCATTTATTGTATATTCAGTGAATCATCCACATTCGATGATCATGCTCCAGAAAGAAATCTGCCACCACTGCTGGGTTATGATGAAAGGAATGTAAAGTGGCTGTGACTCCACACCATAATCAATCTGCAGTTGATCTCATGATTTGAAAAACTCCAGACTCTGACATAAAAATGAACAAAACATGAGTTCAAGGGCTGTCATGGATACACAGTCACAAACATGTTGTCAATCATTGTTTTGGAGTTCGATGACAGATAACAGTGTTATTAGCATGCAGGTCACGCTCCGCTACAAAGCTGCAGCATGTCTGATTTTAATCAACTATTCTTACCACTGACCGATTAATTTGGAGGATTATTTTAATCAAACGGTGACGACATTTATACCTTACCAGTGTCCTGTTGCATGTTGTTCCAGACCAAACTCACCTCACCATCCAATACGCATTTATATTTCCTTTGGTATCACTGTGTTGAAGAGAATTTGAATTTTGTCACATACATTTAGGCAATTATATCTGATTAGTAGCTCTCTGAATCGCATGTCAGGATTATAATTCTCTTTATACATACACACAATATATATATATATATATATGTATGCATATAAAATTAAGACATAAAGACACACATCCTTGTTTTCTCTGAATTATATGACTAATAATTTTTATGTTCTTACAGATCTTATAGAATTGTATTTCACTTTTATAGTATGATCTTTTCTACATATCTTAAATCTTTTATATTATTAGATATTAAAATTGCATGCATTTATTCATTTGATCTAATATTTTCTATTTTGTTGTTTTTTGTTACGTGTCTCTGAGGAAACACTCATTGGCATTCAATCATCTCGTAATGACTCTTTCCCACTCATCCTGATATTTAATCTATCTGCACATGAATCTATCATCATAAAAACATAACCATGGAGCTTGGTGTTATTAGCAATGAATTAACGATTTCATTATTTTTAATATTTGACTATTTTATGAATGACTTGTTACCCTGACCTTTCCACGCACATCAGCTACAGCGCATCAACATCTGGCTGGATATGAAAACATACCTTACAGTGCTGGACACGGTAAAATTCGTATTTATGCTGTGAATTCCAGCTTGTAAATTTCACACCAACTTCTATCCAACAACATAGAATGAATGTTTACTTTTGTGGCCACATTTTCCAGCTTCAGTTAACCTATGCTGAGTTACACAGTGCTATTAAGATAAAAATCCTAGATTTCACACATTGTGCTTTTTGACCCAATTTTCAATCTCATCCTGTGGTAGGCTGTGGCACTGAGGTCAGGACATTTTGTCAATCAGGTGCAAAAATATGCAGGTGATTGACAAAATAGTAGGCACAATAAGAAAAAATTAACGTTCATGGTTCAGGGAGTTTTTCCAATTTGCTAAATTATTGTTCTCATCAAATCCCCTCTGAAACACACTCCAGAAATCCCATAAAAACTTTAAAATCCTTTACTTAAGTATGAATGTCACAATGGAAAAACACTTCTTTGTCACTGCCTATATGTCCTGCCATTACATTCTGATTGCAGAAATATCCATGGCTCCTTGTGAAAAGCAGTGTTGAACAGCATGTATCTGGTACACCTTACACATTCATTAAAATCTCTCCACTAGTCTATTTATAATAAAAATCAGAAGTAATAAAACACCCTTGTAAGGATGTTGTCAATATTAATTAATCTTATTGATAATTTTTAGTCAATCATATTCTACAAAATGTCAAAAATAATGACAACTGTTGTTTTCATACTGCTGGCACAGTTCCCTGTGTGAACACAAAATCATATAATGCCAATTGAACATAATTCCATTTGGGTTTTGACAAAAAGAGTGTACAAATAGGAACATTTTGTTTAAAAGCAGTAATGAGTCACAGATACAGAATGACTCACCTTTCAGTAACGTCTCCTCTCGAAGGTTCAGTGACTCAAAGACTGAAATCTTCCCAAGAAGTGGCTCAGATGGACTGGCTGGCTCCTGTGTAGAGCAATAGATGAATGGATTCACTAACTGGGAATAGTAGGGATGTTAGGTGTGACAGACAGAGACAGAGCGAGAGAGCGAGAGAGAGAGAGAGAGAGAGAGAGAGAGAGAGAGAGAGAGAGAGAGAGAGAGAGAGACACTCCCCCTATCCTACAGTGTGGAAACAACCACACAGCCACATCACGATCAACCCACCTCCAACACAGACAGAGTGACGGAGGCAGCAGCTTTCGTTCACGTCTAAAGATGCTGTATGGTTTAAACTCCACACTGTAAGAACTCAGTTTCAGTCCAGAATCAAAAACCGGCAGTTAGAGAGGAATGACAGCAGCACCAAGAGAACACACGTAGAATGTCTTGGGCTGAATGACAAACTAATTCCATGTGTTGCAGGAATGCTTTGTGGTTTACTGCAGCTTTCCTTGTGCGATACCTGACCCAAAGTGCAGCTGCATCACTGAGAATGTTCACACCCGTTCAACTCTGCAGAAGCAACACTTTGATGAGGGTCCGTTGGAAGAGAGCAGAAGGGGAGATAGTGCTGAATGTGTCTTATTAGAGAATTTTAGGGAGGGTCTAACGAAAAAACAACACTGAGCTTTTCACCGTCTACATTCTCAAGAAAAGATGTAAGAACAGACGATCTCAATGGCGAAATAAGTAAATATAAAACCATTTGTATAAAACATCAATCTCCCCAAGCATGAGATCAATCTCCTCTTTTTACAGTGTGGTACTAATCTGTCTCTCTTGAAGATTTGTATCACAAATACAAGAGTGAACTAATAGAATACACAAAAAAGCACTGATGGTCAATAAATAAAGAAAACATTTTTAAATTGGAGGGCCTGCAATAAAAGCTTTCATTGCTGCTCGTGGACAGCACGTTATATATCACAACCATGTCTCTCTATACTATTTACTGACGGAAGGTTGTGCTTGTGTGTTTTGTTATTCCGTTTCCCAATAAAACAGTTAACGGATCTCATAAACCCATCCTTACAGTGTCAGCCTCGGGAGTTTTTCCCTGTAACAGAAAGTCCCACACAGAATAACACAGACATGTTTGTCTACAAGAGTCAGGGTGACATAGAATGACATTCACATATAGGATAGCTTTCATCACGCGTCTGTTAATCGCTTGTTTGAAGTCATCACAGCATTCATTGAAACAATGACCCTGCTGTCTACTCTATGGTTTTTCAGGTTTCCTTTGGCTGCTTTTGGCCTTCCACCATCAAAAACATCCTGTATGTGTTTAATGCTCCTACCGTGCTTGCAAATCCTGGTTCTTGTTTGTTGATTTTCCTGGGACCTGATGATCCAGAGCAGGCTTAGGCCATTTGGATCTGTGAGGAACCAAAAAGTGTTTGATTAGAAGAGATTAAATAAGAGGTAGCTCTGTCTTTTTTCTATCTCTCTGTCCGTGCTCTTCTGTTTATAATCATGTGAAGATTAAAAAACACTTCTAAAGTCAAACTTTGTCCCTTTTACTCTGTAAATAACCCTGTAAATTAATAATTAAACAAGTTGAGATTAGAAAAGCATAGCCACAAAAGTGCGTGCGCACACACAGACACACACACAAACACAAACACACACACACACACACTCACACATACACCACTCTGCCCTTCCCTTACTAGACACATTGCTGCACTGTGCCTGCCAATCGCCCCTCATTCAGATGGGTCAAATTGAGAGGATACTTGACATTTCCCCACAGATGTGCGGAATCAATACAAAATAGATAAAAACGTGTGATTCTTCTTGGATTCATCAAACTCCATCATCCCTCCATCTTAAAGGTCTGTTGAGTAAGAATAAAGATGTAAGTATCAGTATGGAGAGCTGCGGCCAGAGACTCTTCTTTCATTAATCTGCATTAAGAAACATTACACTGGCAGAAGACAGGATTTAAGATGCTCAAGATGCTCAGTCATAATGTTTGCGTGATAATGTTAATTTTCACACATTCTGCCAAAATGCACATGCTTTGCAGTGACCCTTGTAGGGAAGCTACATTAACCAGGTTTGATCAGTTTGAAGGGTAATTACATTCAAATTAGACTCAGATGAGATCAAATGTGACTGAAATCTCCTTCCTTTTTTTTGTTAACCATTGAACAAATACCATATTACAGCAATTATTCATCTAATGGTGAAAGAGAGATATTCGTATTGTTTTCTAGTTTTTTCTAACATTTGCCAAACAACAGAAAGCTCACCCTCTTTGATTTTTGTGTTCCTAATGTGTTTGTTCAATTTGTAATATGCTTCATATAAAAGACAAAACTAAATTTAAATTTACACAGCCAGGGAGTGCTGATGCAGTTCCAGTTTTTTTCTTAGATAATAAAATGGAATCTGACATTTTCAGACTTGTTAGTGACAAATTCATATTTGGAAATAGAGCTGATGCGTAATGGCATTTACATTGCATCACCATGCAAATTCAATATCTGGGTATGTGGCTAATATATATGCTATTCATAGCAAAGGCGGTGTGCTTCATCCAACACGCTCGTCATCCATTGTCCAGTTCTCCACTCTGCACTCTGCTGCATTGCTGCGAGTGGGGAGGTGTGAAAATAAGGAAGGCTAAACATCTCTCCCAAGTTGATTGTTTTCTTTCTGTCATTCTGTCTACACTCCACTGAGAGAACCCAAATTGAAACTCGGTGGCAATACCAGTTTGTATGATCACAGTTGACCTCAGAAAATGACCACAGTCACATCATACTATATTATACGGATATGGGGACATATTATGCAGCACTAGTATGATAAATTAATACTGTGTCATACAGCCCTACCGAGGGAGTACTGTTACTGAAAGTCAGCTATTTCACTACTACTACCTCCCCAAAATATGAACTATAGTGAATAATAACTGAATGAAAAAACACTGTTGAAGGTTTACTGTTGAATGTTGTGATCGTATGCTGCTCTGACATGGCATCAGGCTTTTTAAAATACAAACATGTTTGAACAAAGCCATTAACATGCCTTGGTGTCTAACCAACAAAGTCACAACAGGCTTTATGGTCCTCTCTCTGGGGGACACTATAGCCAAAAGTGTAGAAGACCAAGGATCTATGGAAGGGCAGAGGCAACATGTGGTGCTAATAAAATATGGCCACAACTCAACTAACAATGCCGAAATCAAACCTCAAGGCCAAGGTCATGGTCTGGGCCAAAGGCGAAAGCTGAATGATTCTATTATATTATGTATGAATTTTGGAGGAGCATCTGAGAATCATGCTTTGTCCCACGTTCAGTAGGTATATATTTCAGGTAAAGTCATTTTAAAGATTACAAATTAAAAAAACGATATAAACGTTTGTCACTCCCACTGCATCATGGAGGGACGATTGAATGAACGTGAGGAAATAGTGATTGTTGTGTTACAAGCACAATTACAGAATGGCAGTGCGTTGACTGAGGCATACTTCTGTGTTTTTTTTGGTTCTTATTCAGTAAAATCAGCATCTTATGACAGCACCTCCATCACATGGAGGAGCGCACAGACAGTGCAGCTGGAGGCAATGCTGCTGTCTCCGAGAGTGCAATATCCTGGAGCAACATTTCCTGAAGTCAAAGCACCTCATATAGTCATATACCAATGGCTGTGTTTGCTTTAGTGTAAGTCTATGACCCATTTCAAAGGTCAAAATGTTTGATCCTGCCCTGCCTTCTTCTTCAATATCACACAAGTCATCATGTGATCATTGGTTGTTCAGTGGTGCTATGATTCCCCTGTCAAATAATGTCTAAAATGAAAATAATCTCCCAACATGTTATTTGGCGCTTATCTTATCTATATGTTAGTCATTTGCCTCGACAGTAAGAGGGAGATTGCTCTCCCAGCGTCTGTATGGAGTCCTCTGGGTACTCCGGTTTCCTCACACCTCCACAGACATACAGCTTAGGTAAATGGACTGCATTTCTATAGCGCTTTTATCCACTGCGCTTAACAATGTTTTGCCTCACATTCATCCATTCATACACAGATTCACACACCAACAGCCAAGGTAACACTTGCTTGTCGGGAAGTTGGGGTTAGGGTCTTGCTCAGGGACCTTGGAGGACATGGAGGAGTGGGGGATCAAACCGGCGACCCTTTGATAACTAGGTGATCACCTTACCACCTAAGCCAAGCCGCCCAGGTGAATCGGAGTATCTTGACCATAGATATGAATGGGAGTGTGACTGAGTTGTATGGGTCTGTGTGTCAGCCCTGCAATAAACTGGTGACTATTACAGGGTGCACCCTGACGGCTGGGATAGGCTCCAACATGGATAAGAGGTATATTTAATGAATGGATGGATGGACTTTGTTCACCCAGAAACTTTAATTGTGTATCACTCTCAATATCTTTACAAACCTAATTACACTCAAGTATCGCCATATCGCAGACAGATGTTGTCAATTTTTATATTGCTCAAAAATGTCCTGGTTCGGAGCACAAATCACTAATTCCATATAATTTAACATAACTTTTAACATGACAGGACAATAATCCCTGTTCTTGTCCAGTATTTGATAGCACAGGATACAATGAGGAAAAGTTTTTATATTTTTGGAATTCTGTGTGTACCACAGCAAGTCACTAGGGGGCACACATTAGTGTTTTATTCAGGTTTTATAACAGGTTTTTTGTTTTCATTTTGCATATTTATTACTGAGAGTGGGTGTTTTTTAATTGCATGGCTTTTTTGTGTGCGCCATGGGACATTATGCATTTAGCAAATTAAAATCTCCTTTTCTTGTTTTGTGTTTGTTTTGCCAGCATGCAGGGAAATTGTATACATGTATCTGTCTCGTTTATCATGTGGGTCTTGAATAACAATTAAGGGAATAAAAACGCAATTATCCTTGTCGGACGTATGGGATGGAAAATGCTGATTGCTAATTTTGAAAAAAAGAAAGAAAAAACCCTTTCAGAAACTATGTAGGTAAACATAAACATAGCTATTTTTTCAACAGCCTTGTCCATCTCCACTCCTGTCTCCAAGCCCGACTCTCTGTTTGTGCTGCTCTTGTGACCAATTTTCATGTATTGTTTGGCAGCTGCTGCCCCGCTGTGGGCTGCACTGAGTTCACTTAAGCTTGTGCACCTGAGGTCTAGTGGCTCATAGATTCCCCATTGCTCATATCATCAGTCTAGACAAGGAAGAGGACTGTTAACCACAATTTTGGACCGGCGAAGAGACACCAGAGAACTATGACAACGTAATTATTGCCTGCAGATTAATATCTCATTCAGTCCACAATTCTCTTCAATAGCAAGGCCAGAAAAAAACAGGTCAAAGTGCCACAATCTACCATGCTCGTCCATAAGTTGCTCTGAATAAACACATCTGCCAAATGAATACATGTGATATGAAACTACGACGATGATAGGCCTTTTTGTGTGGAGTCTGTGTCTGCACCTGGGTGAACTGAAATATCTAAATTGACCATAGGTGTGAATGGGAGTGTGATTGAGCTGTCTGTCACTATGTGTCTGCCCTGTGTGACCCAGGAGTTATCGGGTCACACAGGTCCGGAGTTATCAGGAGTTATCGTATATGGAAAACTTACAAAGAGTCATGTCATAGGGGTCATTGATTTACCGTTGTGATTTTTGTGCTATACTGCAGAGGGGAGAAGGAGAATAACTCTCTAGATTCACAGAGAGCAATGGGATAAATCAGTAAATATCCTTCAATTCACACTTTAAAACCCAAACCGTCCACCAGCTAAGCCACTTTGAGCACAGGTCCCTTTTCTCCTCAACTTGAATTGAACCATCTTCATAAGCTGTCTCTATTTACCTCAACAAGTGGAAACCGGAATAAGATAAACGGACCATCTCTTGGACTTATAAGGACATGACGACAACATCCACATTCTATTTGAATGGAATGTTTGAGGATCTGCGACAGCTAACTATAAATGATAAATGGTGTCTCGCTGCTTAATAAACAAATTATAAATAAATTTAACACGATAAATAAAAACATGTTTGTTCTCTCAATAGTCATCATGCACATTATGTTTTGTCAGAGAAATTAACAAAGGCCACAGCTGAAACAAGGAAGCATTGAGCCATTCCTTCACAGAGTGTTATAGTCCAATGTGAAATGACTCATTCATCCAGCGCTAACATGAAAAGTTGATAAACATGAAATGAAAACTATGCTCTCATGATGCTCAGTCCATCTTGAGGCATGAGAGAAAGCAATCACCCTCATATCACGCGGAGCTTGACTCTTTAGATGCTTCCCTTAGGCCTGATCTGCATCAACCACATTTAACTGCTTTCTGCAGTTGTTCTGCAGTGTTGCTGCAGCTATAAGAGGACCTGTTTATGCATTATTGCCTTGGCAGATGGTATGAAGAGACTCTTAACATAAAGAAGACAAATTAAAAAGGTGCCCTTACAGCACATAAGTCTGCAAGGCCAAACAAGCCCAGGCAGAATTAGCTTTTTTCAAATTATAAAGGTCATTTTCAAAATTGATGTCACACTTCAGTGGTTTAATTCCTCTGTGTGTGTGTGACTGCCTGTATTTGACTCCTGCAGCCCGACTTCAAATAAGGGGGGGACATAAAAATAGAGGGCCATTGTCCCTTAAGTTACTGTTTGTGTGGGTGATGCTAACTCATTAAGTGTCACCAGGAAAGAAAGAAGAGCAGCAGATCTGTTTTAGCAGTACTATTTTACTAAAGCAAATTCACAAAATTCTTACAGAGGCACAAATTGAACCACTGTGCAATACTCAAATAACTCTAGTCATAAAAGTTAAAAAAAATACAGGATAAAAATAAGTTTGTGTCGTGCAAAAGCCTAGGAATATTACACGGCCCACATACACACATTCAGTGCATAAGAGCATAGGCGACACACCCATTGAGACAGCCTTTACAATAAACAGCAATGCTACAGGAAAAAGGCACTCAGTGCATCTACACGATGGTCGCAGCTTTTTAGTGTTCAAAACCAACAGTTACAACATCTGTTGCGCTACAACCGCCGTGCAATACCCAAATTTAACAATGCCAAAAAATACAATAAACACAGCAGCAGCACATAAGAACAACAATATTGCAACAGCAGCCCAGACCAAATACATATTTTTTACCTTTGGAAGTTTTTCTTCGTAGTTTTCCTACTTTTTACCGTCATGGAGGGATTCGTGCAGCTGGGATGTGGCTGATTCCTGGGTGTTGGCGGTATAACATACTGGTGTGCTTGAAGTGTCCTTATGTGAGAGAAATCCTTTTCAGGAAATGTGAATACACATGTCCTAAAACATGTTTATTTGCGTGATTACGATCGCAGTACATATTTATTTAGGTGTTTATTTATCTTAATCACGTTATAAATTAATCTTATCATGTGCGTGCTTGTGGCCTAAACGTAGCCAATGATCTTTCATAATTTCATTGGTCAAGTGTAGGATCTCAGACGACAAAGTGGTCATAGAGCTTCCATTCTTCCATTTTTCTTTTGTAATCAGCATTTGACATTTGAGCTAAGTTCAAGTTTGTGTTTTGTCATTTAGGCCTCAGCAGTTCAATGCTGCAACATTGGTGGTCTCTTCAGTCACATCTGGGTTTAGCTGAGAGATATTATTTATGTTGCAGAGCTGTTTTAAGACCCAAATTAGAGCAATGGTTGACCTTCAAAATAAAAGGTTCCATGGTGCCCTCCTCTTCCCCTTTAACAGTGGCGCTTCTCACTTACTCGACGCCCTGGACAAAACAAGACAGAAGCGACTGTGTGCAGATCTCTTGTATGTGACGGTGATATATGTGTGTGTACAGTGTTATTTTCCAGCTGCAGCCTTGCCACATTGCCTACTTAGTCATCAGGTATGCCAGTTGCATGTATGTAGACAATTAAGTAATTAATCTAAATTAACTGCCTCTGGCATTGATATGAGATTACTGAAGTCATACTCACAGACCACCTGCAACACCTCCATGGACCATGGGAAGACCATGAATCACTTGTTGAAAACCTCTATCATATGATTCTGACTACAAAGACTGGTGAGAAGGTGAAAAAAGTATTTATTAAAGAACTAAAAGCCAAATATAAAACCACTGTCCCCTGGTCATCAATAGTAGGAATAAGAATAAAGAAATAAAGGTATAAATGACAAGATCGGAAATGCCAAAATAAAACAGACTGTGGCCACCTGGACAAACCAGTTTGTAGGTGCATTACTGCCACCTACTGGATCTAAACAATCAAAATCAGAATTCTCTCAGCCAGGCTTGTTACATTTGGGAAATGTATTAGATAGAGGCATACGGAGCCATCTGGTTTCCAAGGAACCCTTTAAGTGATGATGATGAGGATGATGATAAAGATGATGGTTATTATTATTATTATTATTATTATTATTATTATGCCTAAGAATGTTCTTGTCGTCCCCATCAGCCCACAGAGGTGCCATTTTTCAAACTAATCAGTGCACTCACTACATTGTGCTCGTATGCATTACAAACATTTTTCCAAATGTGAGGACAATTAGTCTAGTTTAAGCAGAAAATATATTGCACCAGTAAAATGTAATGTACCTATATGGGAATAATGGGTGAAAATATAAAACAAATAGAATATACAATCTTGATATTAATCAATGAATAAAAATCGTGCTCTTTGCAGGCTAATATTACTTCCCTTCCCATATTATCATGCATATTGACTGCTGATGAAATAGATGTAAAACCTCTTAATGAATGCTTTATTTTATTATCCAATCTTCCTTATATATTTTTTATCTTTCAATGTTTCCCAAATAACGAAGCCTATATTGCAATAGGAAAGTTTTCAGGACACAAGTTTTATCCATTGGTTCATGATGGTCACTGCCTTAACAAAGGATATCCAGACAAGCTAAGACAAGAATGCCAGCCTGCAGTACAATAAAAAAAAAAGTTGTTGTCCCTTTTTTCCCTTACATTTTTGTTCTCGTGCATTTGTAATTTGTACACAGTGTGATAATAGGTTAAATGTATAAAATTTTATCCAAATAAGATGCATTTGTCAGTACACGCTGACGAACCCTTCATACTACATTTCCCACAGTTCATTGCGCATTGGCATGAGTACATGCTGCTCCCCATGCTGTCACTGCCGCAACGATAAACGTGCTGAGTGACACATAACCCGAACGGGCTCACATGGGTCTCAGGACTTGGGAGAACCGTTTCATCGGGACCTTAACCTGTAACGCCCAGTGTATGTATTTCGTTCTTTGAGTCTTTGCCTAAGTAGTTTTTAGTTGTATGGTGACAACTTATGTTTCAGTCTGTCTTGGAAGTTAGCTAGGGATGTTAGTTTGCTAGCGATGGTTAGCAAATGTCAAGCGTCGGGAACCAAAGTTGCGTGTAGTTCAGACTCAGGCCTGAGCCCGCCAGGCAAGCTGTATCTTGAAGGTCTCCTTTCAAGCTAGGAAAGGCTCCTTTCTTCACCTCCAAGCATTAAGTATCCCGTCAACAAGATAAAAGTGGCTAGCTGTCCTCCAGACCAAAGTGGCAATGTCAACTAGCCTAAAATAGATGGTAGCGTGAAGCTGGCAAGTATCCAACTGTAGACTTCCGGTCGCAACTTCAAAAATAATTGTAGAATATAAATGTCACGGCCTGTCTGGTATTTTGGAGTAAATTTATTTTTGGTTCAAAATGATTGTGTTTAAATTTTAACGGGTTAGCATTAGCAAAAAAGAAAAGGAAAAACAAGAAAAAAACCTAGAACACATAGCAAACTCCCGAAGTAAATTTATTTTGAAGTCAAATGCTTCAACTTCCTGAGTTGTTGGAATATTTCTTCAGTTTGTGTTGTAGCTAGCTTTAGCCAGCTACAAGTCAATTTCAAGTTTGATCACCTTTGGACGCGTTCTAATCTGATCCCGGATGCCAAAATAATCTCTGCTTGAATCGTGTTTGTTTTTTTTGTTTTTTTTTCAGGTGCAGCATTTATGGTTGTGCAGTCATAACAGCAGGTATGTCATCAGATTTCACGCGCGTTATAGCTCTGTTGGTTGTAACGCAGTCACTATTGATTCATAACTTATCAGTATAAAGGATGATGTTACAAAAAACGTCTAAATTTATAGAAGCGATATATAAGTGTGTGTGGATATGTGTGTTCGTGTTCGTTTATTTTTGTTTGTCTATTTTTCCTACGTTGCTTTGCCAAAACTAACGTATAAACAAACACTGTATTCAATGCGTACGTTCAATACGGTTTCTCTTAAACAAAAAATATGGGCTTTTTGGTGACAAAAGTAACAAAAACATATTATAATGCGACAAGGTAAACGACGTAAGATTACAGTGGTTAATTCATTGTACCAGAGAAGATCCACTATTCTTTAGTATGAAGTGACCAGAGAGCCCATACCTAGACACCTCAGGTTGGTTTGAAGCATTCACCAACAAAGTAAAAGAAAAAGAGTTAATGTCCAGTGATGACATATGACGATGTCAGTCACAAGGCTTAATGTTACTGTGTCAACACTGTTTGTCCAACAATGTTGATTGTATTTTTTAGTTAGCACTATGATTGAAACAACAGACAAAATTTCAGGCTTTTCAAGTTCTCTTTGTAGGCCTTACAGAATGTGTTTTACTGTATATACAAAAAAATTGAGAAATTATCTAATTTGAGTATTTTTGATTGCAACAATTGTGTTGGTTTTTCCTCTCTATTTCTACTATTAAAATATAAGAGAAAACCTTCAACTCATTAAAAGGGAATATAATAATTGTGTATACGATTAAAATATCTTTCTGCCAATTTTGGGAATTTGAACAAATGTTTTTTTCAAACATAGATTCTGTGCTAGACTGTATTACAGCTAGAGGGAGAAGAGGAGGATGATTCGGTGCATCATGTCCCGTGGGACACTGCGGTGGGTGACAGAGGGGAGGTCACTGCTGGTTGGTGTCTCCATCCCTAATCCACCAGTAGCATTTTGTTCCTGCACGCCCTACTTGTGGCCATCACCATGCACAGCCCAGCGCCACCTGTCAACCTCAGCCTCCAGCAAGATGGCACATCAGCCAAAACACCAGACACCAGAGCCACAGCCTCCCTCCACACCACACACACCCCCCCTAGAGAAGGTGGAGGCTGGTTATGATGGGTTGGACATAGACCCCCTGCAGGACAAGTCCATCGGTCTATTTCAAAGGTTTAAGAGGACCTTCAAACAGTACGGGAAGGTGTTGATCCCAGTTCATCTTGTGACGTCCTCCGTCTGGTTTGGGACCTTCTATTATGCTGCTATGAAGTGAGTCTTTTGGTGTTTGCAGGAAGTGTCGTTCGTATTTAACCTGACAGTTCCATGTTCTGAATTCCAGCCTACTTAGAGAGAGTATTGATTAGTTGCAAATGAAGTGTAGTTGTCAAATTGTAAAGGTATTACAAAGAAGACAAACGGTAAAGTTGAATGAAGAAATCAAAATGATTGTTTAAAAAAAAAAACAGTTGTTGTCCAACAGTCTGTTCTCTTCACATCTGAAAGTGTTTCTTCCTCTTCAGTTTTGTCTTCATGTCCTCAGTGACCCAAGGTTGTTCAGTTCTCGTGGCCACAGTGTCTTCCACACAAGGCTTATATGATATGATTAAACATAATGTCGGCGTTATACCCTGGTCTTAGTGGCCTCAAACTGCAAAGGTGGTCAGGGTCATTGCCAAGGTAAAATGGTTAACGTCTCCAGCTGTCCCCAAAGCTGCTGTGTAAGTGAAGCATCGAAGTTTTTCATGTTTTTGTAGCTTTATCTGTTGTCCTTTCTTCTATCTCAGCGGAGTGAATGTAGTGCCATTCCTGGAGATGATAGGTCTGCCAGAGTCAATTGTCGGCCTTTTGAAAGATTCTTCTAGTGGCTACGCTCTGACTGCATACGCCATGTACAAGGTAACTTCATCTCTAAAGAAAATTTACCTAATCGGTTGTTACTTGGGGACTGCATGTGATTTTAGGAGTCACATGGATGTTGATTCATTCAGAAGGGATTAAGGAAATCTTTGTTTCAGTTGAATGTACAGGTCAAATCCCAAGGGTTACAGGGTTACACAGTTCAGTGTAACATTTTATGTTTTGCTGGTCTCCCTCTGAACAAATTCTGCTTCAGAATTAGCTTGTTAAAAGATTAATAACAATATTGGTTAGTAATATGAGGTGTATGCATTTTCTTCCCTAATGTGGAGAAATAGGTATTCATGCTGCTGAAGATCTTTCAGAATTGATCAAAAAAAGCAAAAATTTAAATATTCATCTGTGTCATTCATAGTTTTTGAATGGGAAAGATGTTCTGAAAGCTTCCAGAAGAAAAAGAAATCTGAAGTTATCAACTAAAATAGGACTCAAACTCCCACTGGCCATAACCCCATAAGCAGGTGGTGGAAAGCTTTTGTCCTTCCGTATCCAACCAGCAAATTCCACAACTGATTCAGAATGAATCAAAGCTGTGCTGTCAGACGACTCCAAAAAAGTTATATACGCAGTTCACCCTATCCGTCAGCAGATGGTGCCTTTTTACATTCAAACGTGTGTACATGAAATCACAAGAGACGTGCTGGAGGACTGTGTAGAGGACTATGTTGTCTGTGCAGTCTTTAATTTTACTTCAAAAGTTGGACACGTGGCAAATCTGTAAGAATGCATTGCTATTGCTTTTGTCACCACTGGTCTTTATGTTGGTGTTTGATCGTATTCCCCTGGATTAACTCGTCTAATTCCTGAGTACATTAAGTGATAGTGAACATACTTTTGAAATAGGTCCATTGTGAGTCATGAGATGTGGATCCAGGGTTCATAAAGCTGTTCTTTTCTTCTCTTTGTTTCCCTGCAGATTGCGACTCCTGCCCGGTACACAGTCACTCTGGGTGGGACCTCACTCTCTGTCCAGTACCTCCGCAAGCACGGCTACTTATCCACGCCACCTCCAGTGAAAGACTACTTCCAGGACAAAATGGAGGAAACAAAAGAGAAACTGACAGAAAAAATGGAGGTGACGAAGGAGAGGTTATCAGAGAAAATGGAGGAAACAAAGGAACGAATCTCAGGGAAAATGGAGGAGACCAAGGACATGCTCTCTGAGAAACTACAGGAAACCAAAGACAGAGTCTCTGAGAGCAAAGCCTTTTTCAGAAAGAAAAATGAATAAGAGGATCTTGGTTATGGTGCTGCCTTTGATTTAATGATTATTATTCGTTCTCAACCAGTAATCAACAAGTTGGTGGCACTTATGGATGAGGTTGCACTATCCCTGTCCTAACATTTCAGCCGACGCATCTCTGTATCTGTATCTGTATCTGTTGTCTAGTTGTCTGATCCTTTCCTCCTGGTCTCTGCTTATTTGTCCTCTTGCGGACATCGATAATGTCAGATAAAGACTCATTTACCCTTAGAGGGATTGTCCTGCAGTGATCTGGAGAATAAAACTTGAAGCTCATGGTTACCTGAGTGTGTCTATCAAAGCCTGTCCGAAGGCTCCATGTGTCTTTTATAAGGTGATGACAGAGAAATTCCGTTTTCTAATGTATTTTTAATCACATAGCCAAAGCTAATATGTTATTTTGGTGTCTGTGGCTTATAATGTATTAACTGAAAAGTGTCAATAAAATGATAGTCAGGTGATTCTTAGAAATCATGTCAGTTCTGTTGAGTTAAACCTTCATGTAAGCACAGCAGATGCGTCATGTATGTAAAGCTGACACATGGGGCCATATTCACTATGATTTGTGGCCATTGGAAGCACACGAGTAAAATGGCACTTTACAAACATTTGCTAAGGGGCCTCACTGCATGTTTTGTATTGCTAAACGAAACAAGCAGCATAGTGGAAACTGCCTGTGTACGTTTATACGCTATGCAGGAGACGGAGATTAATTCAAATACGTGGCAGAACAAATTTTTCAGTGCTATGGAATAGGAAAATGCAGCTGCAGAGAAGCAGGTGTTAACTTTACAGCGCTCAATGAAAGCTATTTGATCAGGCGGTACATTTGCAGGTGTCACTATCCACTATCCTGCATTGTGTGGAATTATTGATTAACTGGTTTTAATCCAGTCACTGGTCATTTTGTCAGATTCTGAGTTTAAATGTCAGAATGATGTGAAATATAACTTGTCTGTCATGATTTCAGGAGTTTTTTTGTTGATCTGATCTTTGTGGATCAGTATTACTCTTTTCCTCTAATTCTCAGCTGGCTGTCGTGCTCTGCACTGACACACAAATTATGAGGCTGCACTCATTAACATCAACAGGAAGTACCCTGCAAAACGGAACTGCATCTCTGAGGATTTTCGGCGAGTTTAGTCAACATGCCCAGTAATAATATCATGCATAGGAAAAGTGTCAATGTCAGAATATCAAAATCACAAATCAATAAAAGTAAAGATGATCAAAGTGCCTGCCTATGTGTGTGTTAAATTTCCATTTAAAAAACAAACATCAAAATGTGTAAAGTTCCTCAGTGTAAGGTACTCAATATTGGTATTATTAATTAAATATCAACTTTTTAAAAACTTCTTTTGGTATCTGTACACCTGTATCACCATCATCATGGTGATGTGGGCATAGATGAGTCTAGAGAGTTGTTGGACTGAAGTGTCCACATCTCACTGTGGGTGGAGCTGATCCACTGATTGGTGTGTTTACTACATGGGAAAAATGCTGCTACCTGCACAAAGAGGTCCTTCATTCTTTCTTTCCCTTTGTCTTTCCTGCCTTTGCATATGGTTTCCTTTTTTTTCAAACTCACCTTTTTCCTTCCTCATCTGATCTGTCAGCATGACCGTACCTAAATGGAAAAAAAGCTGTGAGCAAAATAAAACTAGAAGGGCACTCATTAAACTAACAATATGACTTAAAAACACTTATTAGAGAATCTGATGAAACATGCAAAACATTATATCATCATATACAACTCACTAGTGCCTGCTACCTATGGAAACTTTTGGGGAAAGTACCAGCATTTACCACAAGGGGGATCAATACCTCAAAATGTGGCATGTTCTCTGGTTGGAGGAGAAGGGGAGGCAGGATGGAGAGCAGAGGTTAGAATTAGGAGGTGGGGGGGGGGATCATAAAATAATCCTGTTTTTCCTCCGGTCACACAGCTGGGTTGAGTTGGCCTTCACCCATTTCACTTTAATTTCACTAATTAACAGCAGCTTTGTCTTACTTTTCTATTGTATTCTACACACAAGTATAAAGGGCACTACACTTAGGTTTTGTTGCATAGAGAATATGCATCTACAGATATTTGAGCAGTGCATTGTTTCCAAAACGTGAACATTTAGTTAAGTTTGTGCGCTCAAATTGAAGTTTGAGTTGTTTACCTTTGACTTTTCTAACAGGCCTTTGTTTTGAGTTTCATGTGCTGTTGTTGGGAGGAATCATCTGTGTCGAGTGGACTACAAGATTGACCAACTTCAGCCTGCTTAAATACAGGAAGAGACAATTTGGACTTCTCCACTCCGCTGCCATACCGTGGGGGAGCATGGATTTATTTCAATTTATTCATTTGTTATTCTTCTGATTTAATCTAGTCCTTTTTGGGTTTATTACTTTCCTAAATTCTTTCTTTGGATGAGCTGAGTTGCAGGTCGTCATGTGATGTGTTGTCTGTTAGTAGTTTGTGTTGTTGGATGTGTGTTTTCCCCTTTGTGAGTAAAAGGCCTGATCAGTCAGTACAGCATAAACACCTGGTGTGTTTTTGGGGGTCAATTTGCATCTCAGTTCACGTGTTTGTTGTGCTCTTCAGTTTAGTTGAACTCTGTTATAGGCCCAGTACTATTTAATACTTTTACTTAAATTTTGTAAAATAAATGTAACTTTTCGCTGAGTTTTTAAGATCTGTTTTGCGCCCTTTGCCCACCACTTTGGTCCCTCACGTTCCCCTTATGTGCATATTCGTCCTCTCATGCTCAAGATTAGGAATTATAGCTACAATCTGTCCTGAAGCCAAACAGATTCCCTGACCTTACACAGCGCCCTCTACAGCAACAAGAAACTTTTGTTTTCTCCCAAAGTCTAATAAAGAAAATCGACCCCTCACCCCATCTAAGGTTCATAAAGTGTCACTTATCACTGCTCCCCTTCATTCTGTCTATACTCTTTACATCCAAAAATGCAAAACACACCTGAGCATCCTGCTGTTACACACTCCGTCATTCATTATGAATCCATCTGATCCATATGGAAATATAACTGTGCTGCTTCTCAGCTCCTGATGGGAAATGTGAGTTACAATGACCTCTGCTGTCCAAACTAATGAACAGCTGTTTATGCAACTCGGCACCGGTCTCTCCCACACACACACACATACACACGGATGGACGTGTGTGTTGTCCCACTGGGAGGGTGACACAGAGTACAGAGGCACACTGTGATTCTTAACACAGTGTATCAGACAGATGACGTGTGTGTTCTTCAGTGGTGAGTCAGTGCTGAAGACAAACTGAGGGTCAGGATGCTGCTGGGAGGTCAAAGGTGAAACTCCGTGCAGCAGAATTTTTTTTTAACTTTGCATCATTTCCTAAACTTCCACCACCATAAGAGAGACAGTGAGGAATCCTCTCCAATGAAACTGATGAATCCGTGCGTACAGGTACACCAAAGTACCTTTACTGGAGTACATTTTATGGGTTTATTTTGTTCAGTTCCTCAGTAAATTGTCTATTGTCTGCTGTGTAATTTCCCCTTGGAATCAGTTCAGACATTCGTTACACGACTTTAGGCAATCAATCAATCAATGTCAGGCATATTCAGCCCTGTGATTGGCTGTCAAGAGGGGCCCCTTTTTGCTAGAATGTCCAGAAATAATTTTTTGGGCAACGAACAAATGAAAGTAATTTCTTTATGGTAGAAAACTGAGCAGAAATATGGAAAAAGCACTGGTGTAGTTTTGATGATGCTTTTTTTGGCATTTCTGCTTTATTATGATAGGTACAGTAGACAGGCGGACAGACAGGAAGGTCAGGGCAGAGAGAGGGGATGACGTGGGAAAGGGAACAGGTTGGACCGCTGCTGTGTGTGTCATTTTCTCTACCAGGTGATGAAGCCCCGTGATGATTATTACAGCCATTTGCTTTTCGTTTGGTCTGTGTTATTACAATACAGAAGACTTATTCTGCCCACGCCGAGGAATGAGTTGTAATGAATCTGTAACAACTTTGAAGATCCATTTAGACACTACATACATAATAATAATACAGAGCAATCAGAGTTTGTTAGGTCGCCAGTTCAACCTTTGCTGTAGTTCCTCTGATATCAAAGCTCATAGGATTGTTTCCTTTTTCCAGACAAGCAAAAATGCAGACGTTGCTCCCTGATAAAAGAGCTGCATTAAAAAGCAGTTTCCTCCTCCTCCTCCTCTGTTTCCTGTCTGTTCCTAAAAGCCTTGAAGAGCTCCAGGCTGCGGAATTGAAGCTTCATCATCTCTTTTATCTCTTCAACTGTTGTACGCATGTTTTCCTGCACAGCCGTCACCAGTCTGCCAGTGGGGCGGGAGGAAAGCCAAGATGCAAACACACTGGGACGGTTCCTCTCCCTGCAGTGTTTTGCAGCAGGAGGTTCATGGAGAGGACAGGAGGCGGGGGCCCAGGGCCCACCCTCCCTCTGCACTTGTAAGTGAGGCTAAGTGCTTTGAACATTAGCTTTGTTTCACTCCTTTGAATGTTATGACAAGTTGCCAGATGGGTTTTTCTATAAATAAAGCAGCGGTGCTGTTGAAATATACAGTAAGTTGTGTTTTATGCATTCATTACACGCCTCAATGAGTCACTGAGCCGCACTGAATGCTACGCTAAAGACTTTAACAAAGTTTCAGCGTATCGGTGAGGAAGAGGCAGAGTTCACTGTAGCCTGGAAGTGACCCACAGTGATGCCTTAAAGGGAGGAAATCAGGAGGGTCCTTGGATAGGACAGGAGAGGACAGAATCCACTGTCTCAGGTGAAGTGCTGCAGCACTTTGTTTGGTCATCTTTAATCACCGTGGGTGTGGCAGCGCAGCGAAAATCTCAGTCTGCTCCCATTTTCTCATCTGACTCTTTGATCACAGGTAGATTTACAGTGGAAAGAAAAATGAAAATGAATAAACCCTTTGGATTTTCAAGAATATCCCCATGAATTATTCATTAAAAGTGGCCTGAAGCCATAATAAGAGACAAGCCCATAAATAGCAGTTAGAACAGGTTATTTAATCATTCAGTCCAGGCTGGTAAAAGTGTGGGAACTCTTCCTTCCTACAAATCTGCTTCGATGTTTCCTGGATTTCCTGCTACAACGTCTCAGTCGGATCAAGGGATGGACTCTGACTTGGTCATCCAAAACATTAATGTCCTTCTTTCCCAAAAAAATGTTCGCAAAGTTCTTAAGTCCAATCTGTCCACAGGTCCCACATCATCCCGGTCTGCGTGAAACCTGCAGGGACGTTTCTTAAACAGCAGCGGTTTCACTCCATCTGTCTTTCATGACTTCTGTTCAGTGCTTTTGTTACGGCGGGAACATGAACGCAAACATCAGCAAATTCTAAACATTTCTGCAGGTTTTCTTTTTCCACTTCCTGTTACTGATGGACAGCTACTCCACTGCAGGCACATTTTCCTCCATATGTAACATTTGCAGAGGGTGAAGGACACCAATCTCCACAAATGTTCTTCCTCTAACATTAGCATGATTAGCGGTGGGGGTTAGTGCTGCTGCTTCAGAACTAAAAGGTCCTGGGTTCAAATCCTGTTAGGATCAACTTGGGCCTTTCCATATGGAGAAATACAGCTCGGCCCCTCTACGAACATTTCCACTGATTTTAGAGGGATTGAAGCAGAGGCGCAATTATTATTTAAGTCCACAGTGGGAACGTTATAGTGATTCAATATTTTATCATTAGTTTTGGCAGATTGCCTTCCTTTATGATCGGATGATCAGGCCCGTTATGCTGAGTCATTAATTTAAAAATCCAACTAATTCCAAAGGGCTCCCTGTCTTTTTCTTGCCACTATTAAGCCTTGAAACATTTTTCTTATTAAATCAAAAAAAGACTCCGTCCTTGTGGCAGACAATTAAACGGCTCAAACTTTGCATGTTGGAGCATCGTGTTTCAACCTGCATCGCTAAGCAACAAAGGAACCAGGAGAACCAGTCTGAGGCGCTGCTGATCCCACTGAAATCTTCCTCACGTTACTCAGCTGCAGAGATGAAGATAAAGAGCTGAGCGGCAGGACCAAAACTCCACTAATCATATTACAAAAGCTCATTATCCATTAAACATGGCGAGAAGAACGAGGGCAAACATTGCAGTAATCACTTTTAAAGTTTTATTCATTACGCTGCAGTTTGACTACAGCATAAGTACAAGCATAAAATCTTTGACTACAACAGCACTTAGAGCAACGTTTTTTTCTTTTTTTCGTCTTTTATGTAAAAGTATTGCAATAACAGACCTTAGGCCTAAAACCTATTACATCACAATTGCTTAAATAAAAAGAGGCAAAAATACACAACAATTTTACCTCTGTGTTTATATATATATGTGTGTGAGTGTGTATATACACATACATACATGTATATATGTATATGTATATATACTTCAGCACAGAGGGGGGAGGGGGGACAAGAAGGATTTGTTTTGTAAATAAAGCAAACTGATGTTACAAAACCCATGATGGAAGAAGTCCTATGGTAACTGTCAAGACAGAGAATACCAAACGGTTTGAGACGTTATCGTTGTTATTATTATCACTTTTATTTAAGTCTGGAACAATTAAAAACGGCTACGTGTTGTCAGTAGTTGAGTACAGACTTCTGGAAAAGAGGAGCGCTGCGGGGAGAAACCGACAGGCGTCAGTCTGAGGCCGAGTTACTTCCTCAAGCTTAGTGCAGGAAACATAAAAAAGGTTGAAATAGAAGGCGGAGAGGCCGAGCGGAGGCCCGTCCAAAGAAAAACGACACAACTGCCACTTATTTGGTGCTCTGAGGGAAATGGCTCGTTGCTATGTACATTGTCTATAGATAAGAATGAACATGCTCTGCGGTTATTGTACAGTGGAGTTATTTTCAGTACATACTGTAAATAAATGACTGCAGGTTAAACATGACTTTTGTTTCAATATACTGTGCCACATATAACATTGTAATGTATGAAATAAAAACAATAATAGAGAAAAGTTAAATGACAGTTGGTATAACGGCGTTCTTTGCTCACATCACGCTTCCACGCTGGTGCAACGTTCTTGGACTTTGAAAATGGGGAACTGAAGTTTTTTTTTTCCTTCCTCCTGTGCTGGAGGTGAAATGCTTCGACTAAAAACGTCGTCTTTGTGTGCTCTGTGTTATTCTCAGTTTGGCAGACGTACAAAAGTACTGCTGAAAGAAATGAAAACGTTGTACGACCCAACAGGTTACAAAGCCGGTTCGGCTGTTACAAAACCTCTCCGGCTGCAGCTATGGCATAAACACCATGTGTATCGTATATGAATTTGTGGCGTATAACTTGTACGTGTTAGTTGTTGGTCGTGGTCAAAGTCGAACCACCGGCCGATACCCAAACGATGGCAAGCACAGTGAAATGTTGTTCTTAGAATCCAATAAACAAGTGAATAATATTTTGTTGACTTCCACAATCCAGAGGTTATTTCATCCTTATCATAACAGACTATTATTTATAGCAAAATATCATAAGTAGTAATTTGTATTTGTGTTGCAACCATATTTCTAAGCATACTTTGCAAACCATATTTCCATTAAAAAAAAGACAAAGCACATTTTTACTGTAGGCATTTACAAATTTGATGCTGCCTTCTTAAAATTCTTATATCATCTATACATTATATTACATTATTCACAACATCTTTTGTGGTTTCTACCCATTGGGTAGGATATGTGCATAATATATTCAAGTTATATACAGCACCTTACAAACAAACATAAAGAAAGACAGACTACTGAAAAAAGCACCGTTGGAAGTGAGGCACAACGAAGGTGGGAGCTTTTGAGTGCAAGTGGGTTCCTATGTCTGCTCCACACGCGGGTCAGGTTACTGCCTGGAATGGCTTCAGTTGCTTCACTGGGAGTGACTGAGCCTCTGTGGCACAATGGAACAAGCAGACTGCTTGCTAACCACTGCACCGTAATGGGTACAAGTCCAACTCTCAGCTCAGGACTTCCAAAATGTTGAAGGCCGACCTATAATTTGTAGTTCTGAGCTGGAAGGTGCAGCGGTCGAAAGCGTCCTGGTCAACGTGCTCGGCACGCTCAAGGCCGGCGCGCTTCATAAAAAGTAGAACCAGCGGGGCAAACGGACATCCCGGGAGAACTCTGTCCGTCCTGCTCCTGATACCCGATTGGTCCAAATGTCACACGGCTGGCTGAGTTCAGGTCAACTGGGTTTTCACTGACGCGTGGCATTGTGCAATTCAAAGTGGTGAATTGAAAAACTGGCAATGGAAACACTGAAATGTAACAAAAAAATATGTTGTGGTGCGTCGATAAAGATATAGTTTTCAAAACTGTAATGGAGACAGACGTTGCAAATTAGTGGTTCTGTAGGACGTGAGACTAGACGGAAAGTAACAGCGGAACTCAAGAGTTTATCAAGAGTCACGGGGGGTGGGGAGGGGTGTCTTGAAAAATTGCAGATTTGAGGATGTGATGATGATTAATTCACCCAGAGCTACTAGATGATCATTTAACAGAAACACTGCCAATTTACATTTGAATTTGTTTTGCACAAAATTAGAATGGAAACGACGACGGAGGCAGAAAGAACCATGTGGTATTTGGACCAATGACAGCCAGGAGGAGGATCAGAGAGGGAGAGGACAAAAGACAGTCCTAAGGACGATACTGCACGCGTGTTGTAGGACAGAGGTATACTGGGACTTGGCTTGAATTTTGCCTTTTCTCTTCTTGACAGGTCAGATCCCTAAAAGTGTCACTACGGAGTGAGCCAACCACGGCGGGTTTACGAAGATTTCAAGTTTTATCGTCCGTGTGGACATACCGTTTGTAAAATCTGTCCACCGGTTTACAAAAGGACACAGCAAAGACACCGGCAGGTTTCTGTTCCATTGTCCCCCTCGGTCAGTCGCCCGGGGTTAGAGCATCTGACGGGATTCCAAGCAGCAGTCTGACGGTGGTGTGGTCTGCTCAAACATGAACATTAGGCACCTTATTTACTCACATAATAGTTACATGCAAACCTCCTTGTAGAAAACATAAAATTCATCTTTATATCCTCCATTTGTAAGCGATGAGTGCGCAGACAGAACAAGCTTGAGAAAACGGGAAGAAGAGAAGGAAAGAAACGCAGACGTGAAGAGGGTCCTGACAGTCAAAGCCACAAGTGTAGGGACGGGTACTTGATGTGGACTCGCACGGGACAGTTTGGGTCCGACGGCACATGAAAATGTCGCAAACTAGTTCTGATTATGATCTTCGGTGTTTTTTTGTCTCGATACTTGTGCTTTTGACTGCAGAGGAGAAGAGTTCTATCTATTTTTATGAGAGATGAAGGGACATGATAGACAGGGGGACGCGGTGGACAGAGGACTGTGGGACGCAACAAGCAGCAGTAGCATCAATAGTAGCAGCAGCAGCAGCAATAGCAGCAGCGATGTAGTTACACACTCACAACCAAATGTAGAGCCAGAGACGCACAACTGGCACACACACGAAACAAACACATACATACACACACACGCACGCACGCACACACACACACACACGCACACCAATGCTACAAGAATGTCAAGGTTTTCATTCAAACTCAAAACTTTGAAAGTTTTGGAGAACTCAGTTCACCCCAAACAATGAAACAATCAGCAGGGGCATTTACTTGAACTGCACCTAATGCAGCTTTGAGGTACTTGCAGCGTTTCCATTTCAAAAGAGTTTCTCCTCCTCCTCCTCCTCCACTACATTTCAGAGGGAGATGTTGTACTTTTTACTCCACTACTTGTGTCTGATGGCTGCACTTGTAGTTACTTTACAGATTTGGATTTTGCTTTCCACGTCAAATGATTCTGTTGGCAAAAAAAAAAAAACTTTTCCAAAATGAAACTTCAGAAACCTGTACATGATCATGTGATGTTTGACTGTACTACATTTAAGGCAGAAGTGTACAGAAGTGTAAGTTGTAAATGTGAATTAATGAATAAGGACGTCGTCACCTGGCCCGCTGCTTGGTTGTACATCAGGTGTAGAAAAAAAGTGTGCAGGATGTTAATGCAGATGGAAAGCTGACGGATCCTTTACACGCGTGAATAAATAGATTTACAGATGCATAATCTGGGTCTGGTTCACACTGAACACAGACATGGATTTATGCTGATTTTGATTATACTAAATTGTGATGTCATCACCTTGTAACTTGCATGTAAATCAATTCCTTTTTTTTTTTTAGGCGCATTAAATGTTTTCCTAATATGTTTGTAAATGAACCTTCCTATGAAAAGATTTAACTTCTGTGATGTTTTTACTTTATGAAATATTTAACTCGTAATGGAGTACTATTCCATTGTGGTATTACTACCTTTGATAGATTTGAAAATTTGTTTCTTTTGTAGCACTTTCACATTAGTGAGAGCACACACACATCAGTCTTCACACAGGATGGATGTGGTGCGTGCGTCTTTAATGGAAGTTGTGAGATGGAATTCAAACTTTTCCTGTAATACCCATTAGGCTATTCTGGCTTTTTAAAGAGAGACTCTGCAGAATTCCATTTATGCTGTGTCAATGTGGACTGTGCCAAACGTGTAAAAAGTAATATGTCCTTGAATGCCAAAACTCAAACAATGCAGAAACTAAGTGCACACATTCTCACACAATGATCCTAAAGGAACGTTAAGTGCTTTTATGTGTTGTTGAACACAAACACACACACACACACACACACACAAACACCCTCGCACACACACACACAGGAGAGGACTGCACTAGCATACTGCC